>JZKD02S0774345.1:76520-102724 GCA_000966675.3 Picea glauca | reverse complement strand
AATGAGTAAATTTCATCTGTTGGGTTCAAGGTTACCTACCCATAATGAAAGTAGGCCTAGGGTGCACGATAGGACAACAACGTCATGTGACTCTGAGATACATTGAGGGTATGACTGACATGCAAAGTCAAGAGTTCTAACAAATGTCTGACATAGGATTATATCCTTCCTTTGAATGAGAGCATGAAACATACAGATAACTCAGGAAGCATAGACTTGATGATGATCATTGATAACAAATTACGATGAATGTGGCGTCAACAAATTCTCCATAGGGACTGGAAGAATAACGAGTCGGAGGACTAAACTCTAAGTAACGAGCTTAGATTCCTAAGGTCATGCTAACCCAAAATTTGGATGAAAATGGACTCAAAATTGTGTGCTTTGTTCAAAGGTGACATGATTGTTGTCGCTATGAGATAATATTTTTTTCCCGCCCATATTTTTTATTTTTCATAGACAAAGAAATGCTATGATATAGGAGAAGAAATGAGTGTCGCAAGTAAGAAACTAGTTCCAAGCAGTGGAACATACCTATGCTTAATGAAAGGAAGTGCATGCGGGGTATGGACACTCAAGATGATGTTTCCTCTAAGGGTACACAGTGTCAAGATGCAAAGGATATATGGAAGGGACTTCTTGGATAAAGATGAAAATTGCGGAGGTAAGAGGCTTATAATGAGAAAGCAGGAATTGGCAATAGGCTCAATAATGCAAGCATGATGATGGAATGAAATTACAACTTAACTCCAAAAAATGTCATTTTAGGTAGATTTAGTCCCTTAGGCCCGAAAAAGTATAAAATAATACCCAAGAGAACTCTTCTAGCCAATGGTGACTAGAGTATTCATTTTTCGTAAGTAGTCTACTTGGTCTAGAAAAGGGTTAAACTTATACCAAATATACGTCCTTTCAAAACCATTTAACGAGTGTGAAAGAGACAAGTTCACTCGACAATATTTTTCATTTTTTTAGGATTTGGAAAGGAGCTTAACCAAGACTCGAGGGGAGTACCATAGGTAATGGTTAGAATGCTTGTGACTAAGAAAATGGGGTTCGAACATAAAGTCATATTGGGACTATAAGGAACTCCCATTCCTATGGAATAATGTTTGCATGGGCACCAATTGACACAAAGGTTCTAACTAGGGCACCCATGTTTGGTAAGTCTCTACCATTTAATAACGACACTTCTAGTAGTAGTGAGAAGGTTTTGTGTCACTAATAAATGGGTTCTTACCTAGGGTGTATGGATCAAAGTCATAGGATGATGCAATAATGAAAAACAGAGTAAAAACCTATCCTATATGTCAGTGAAATAATATACTTGCCGAAGGAATGAATGGGTGGTACGACACTGGAAACCATAAAAAATCATGGACAAAATCACTGAAAACCAAGGTTTTTCACTATGCTATTAGTCCATAAGGTCAAAAAATAGAAATTAACTATAGAAAGTGGGTAAAACAATTCTACTAATAGTAAAAATATAACATTTTACCATACCATTTGAGTTTTTTTCACCCACATAGTGCATTTTAGGCCATTTTCCCCACGATATTCAAGTGTTGATTGCGGGAGCTACGATCAACTGAATCAAAAATCGTCTGGACCAAGTAAGTCCCATCCCCTCCCCTTTAATTTCAATGGTTTAAATTCCAATTTTAGTCCCCATTTTTTTAGTATTAGAGGGAATTATATAGAAACTAGGGTATACGCGGGTGACAGATCATCGAGTCGCGTATACGACCCCATATACATGGGAAAAGTGAAGCATGCATGCGTATATGAATCCCTATATGCGATTTTTATCAAGATATCCCACATACAAGTCCATGAACAATATTTTGAAAGGGTTTTAACTCAAAAAATGGTCTTTCCTTTATAGGATGGTTATTGAATGGAGGGAAAGGGAGCATGAGGAGATAGATGCAACAGTGGGAAGAGATTCAAGGGCCCAACAAGCTTAAAATGATGTGGCCTTTATAAAAAAAAAAATCTCAAAGGAATGAGGGCTCACGTGAGGTTACTCCAGTTATTTGTAAACTACTGGGATCTGGAGATAGAGTCCTTCAATATCGATGCACAACCATTGATGATTGAAGTGGATGATATATACTTTATCATAAGGTTGTCTCACCAGGGAGAGGTAGTGAATATCAAGGCCTTATGGGTTGGGGGTGGTATTACTATGGAGGAGTACATTGCCACCCACTGTGTTGAAGGCACAGATAAAGTAGGGTGCCAACTCCCTATCAGGGAAATCGAGAACCTAAGTCTAAAGATCATCGTGCTTGTACTCACAGGGATTTCAGGGTCGGCCTCATTGCACCAGGCATCAAAGCCACTCATTTTCTACACGGTGGAGTGTTTAAGACCCATTGTTTATGAATGGTGTACCTCACTGTTGTATAACATGAAGATCCAGTTGACGGATTGCAAACAAGGGAAAATGAGAAATTTTGGATTTGCATCCATTATTTCTAGTTTTTTTATTTGAGAAGATTATAGGTTTGAGACCTAGAGTAGAGATTACTCCACACAAACAGCGTGATCTAGCCATGTCACGGTGGACCGACATGATGAGGAGGCTAGGAGGTTGTAGGGTGCCAACCCACTACAATGATGAGTTCTTTTTCTAGTGGCGCCGACAGGTCATAGCCATTGATGACTATCCCTACGGAGGGATCAACTACAGAGGGGATCCTGACATCGATTTTCCACCAGGTTCCGCCTATGGTGATATTGGTAAGAAATGATTGTATATATTTCATTTTTTTGTGTTTTTCAATTTTAATAAAGGAAAAATAAAAAATGCAAATATTGTTGCATGGTATCGAGTATTAACAATTTATTTGTTATGAAGACGTAGGTCTGCGATGGCCAGAGGGATTCCCATGACATCGACGAAGGGGGCGAGGAGATGAGATAGTAGGAGGGGACATAGAGAGAGTTTTTCATAATGTGTGGGGGAACCTATCTTGATTGATGTACGCGATTCCTATGGTTCAAGTGGAGGTTATGCCAGAGGTGATGCAACAATAGGTGGTGGGTGTACCTCATGCGTGGGTGAGACTCTTTCGGTGTCTTGCAAATTCCATAGTGTGCTATCATGATACGCATCCAACACCATAGGTGTATATGCCATTGCCATGCTATGTACCAGCCATATATGTATTTTGAGGGTGTGATCCCCATTTTGTACTGTGACACCATATGTTTTGGACTTGAAAGGATGAAATATAAAAAATTTGGTCTTCGAATTTACTTATATATGTTACAATGCGTAAATGTATGAATGTGTTTTCTTTACTTAGTTATGTGACAAATTGAAATATAAAATATAATTAGCATATGCATCAAATACATGATTAGAACTTCTAGGGATGTGATTATAAGTAAGAAAATCAAAGTATCATTCAAAAATTCATACCCGTAGGAATCGTCATAGTAGAGTAGTATCTCTCACATGGTAACTCCCGTTCAACTGACATATGATTAACTGGGAGTCTAGGCGAACCTATAAATACAAAAAACCATGTGAAATGGCATCACATAATAGATCTATAATGACTCTATACTCATCCACATTATTCGTTGATGGCTCTAGACGAATGCCACCTGAAGACATCAGTGGGCCCTTGGGTGAGTAAATGACCCAAGCAATGGAAGCCATGTTCCACGTATGACGACTGGCACCGTCTGTGAATCCTAAGTAAACCGAAGACTCTGTTGACATCTTCCAACCAAGGGAAAACTTGATAAGAAAGACAATGACACAAAGAAAAAGATAAATAAGTATATACACTAAGATACACTATTATACAAAGGTCATGCACAATTTTGAGGGCTCAAGCGTAATACCTATTAAGGTAGAACCCATTTCTAGGCTCATTTAACATATTCCATTCATAATATTCTAATTCATAGGATCCTTTATTTAAGACACGTCACACAATATAAGGACTGTGCCACATGGGGTTGAACTTACCTTCCCCCAATAGTTCTTTGGCTTAGTCATAAATGAGAACCAATTCACCCTTAGTGTACTATCATTAATAGAAAAAATTATCGTACTGAACCTTAAAACGCCATTTATTTTCTTTGATATTCATAGAGGTGTCTCAATGTTGCTCATTGAGGTGCTCTAGGTGCACGAGGTGTTCTTCAATATCAGATGTGTCACGTAGCAGCTCAATTTCCAACTTAAGGGAAGGGATTTTGCATTCAATCGAAATAATTGACTCCACACCATGTACTAACTAAAAATGAGATAAAATAGTGGAAGTATTTACCATGGTTTGGTATGCCCAAAGTGTAGGGTAAAGCATCATATGCGAGTCAGATTTACTCTGGCTGAAAGTTTTTTGGAAAATGGTCTTGAGATATTTATTCACCACCTCTACTTGTCCATTTTCCTAGGGATAGTAAGGGGAAGAATGACCGTGCTTAAACCCCAATTTTGATGATAACTCTTTCATCATTTCATTATGAAAGTAACCACCATGATCAGTGGCAATCTCTCTTGGGATTCCAAACTAGCTATATTCTGGTTGAATAAGAAGAATGTTGCATTCTTAGCATTGGATTTAACGGTAGGTATGGCCTCTGCCCATTTAGTAAAATCATCCATGGCCATGATAATATGATGGTTCCCCCCAGCCAAGGCTGGGTTACAGTTCCTAAAATATACCCCCCACTTGGTGAAGGGACTGACGGTGATGACTGGGTGAAGAGTGGTTGGGTGCGAGTGAATTTTATGAGTGAACAACTAGAAAGGGTGACACTTCTTGACCGCTTCAACACAATATTTAAAAATTGACAGAAAAAAATAATCATCTCACAATATCTTTTGGGTTGTTGCAAGCCTAGATAAATGACCACCACATGCCCCACTGTGACAATCATTGAGAACAAATTTAGCTTCCTCATGATTCAAGCAACGACGTAAAATATTATCTACCCCTCGACGATACAAAGTGTCACTGATAATAAGGTAGTTTTTATCCCGATGACATATATGTCGTTGATCTCCTCTCAACAGATGTTGGGGTAGCTTCAAGTTTTGAAGATAGATCAAAATGTCTCCATACCAGTGGTACAAAGACAAGAAAAGGAAAATATTTTTATCTGCAAACAAATTGTCATGAAAAATGTCCTCATCAATTCAAGGGAAGTATGACATCAATTCGATAAAAACTAGTGATTTCTTAGATTTCGCAGAAGCAAAATCGAGATCAAATTCTTTCAGAATAACAATCCACTTATTTTATTTCCCCCCTATGATACACATGATGAGGACATATTGAAATGGATTAATATATGCAACCACAATAATTTTGCAAAGTAATATATAATGTCATAATCTCTGAAGAGCATGTACGACAGGAAAGGATAGGTTCTCTATGTGAGAGTATTTAAGTTCAGGACCAACTAGGTTTTGATTGAGATAGTAGACAATGTGCTCATGGAGATCTTCATCCTCTTGAACTAGAAACATACCAATCGTCCCTTCAAACGCGATGATATAAATAAAATAGTCACTATTGTAGTCTGGAGGCTTTAGCAGAGGTGTCAATACCAAATATTTCTTAAAAACATCGAAGGATTCCTGGGCTCTCTCATCCCATATAAACAGAGTGTACTTCTTCAAAAGTTGCATGAAACCTTTATTTAAATTGGCATATTTCACTAGGAAATGATGTAGGAAGTTAGCCTTCCCCTGTAAACCTTGATGTTGTCGAATGTTGCGCGTGGGGGGGGGGGAAGGGGGAGTCAAAGTATTTCCTCAACCTTCATAAGATCTACCATGATACTATGCCCAGACACTATGAATCCTAAAAGGAGACCATAACTAATGCAAAATATGAACTTTTTAGGGTTCAACCGAATGCAATAATAACAACATATCTCAAATACTAATCAAATATAAGTGGAGTGATCTACTCTCTTGCAAGAGTGAGAAGCGAGATCATCTAAGTAAGATTCGACAATATCTTAAGATCATGAAATGCAAAGGTCATGGCACATTAGAAGGCCGCTCTGGCATTTTTAAGACCAAATGACATTTTTCCATATGAAAAATTACCCCAAGGATAAATAAACGTCGTATTATGTTGGTCCTTGGTTTTGACCTGAATTTGATTATACCATGAAAATATATCTATAAAGGAAAAGACTTCACTTCCCGCACACTCGTTGAGAATATAGTCAATGAAATGATTAGGGAAGTTATCTTTAGGATAAGACTTGTTCATGTCACGTGCAGATGGTTCCTTTATTTTTATTTATTGGAACAGGATTGGGCACCCATTCAGTCAAGGGAATCAGGTAGATGAAACCAACATTAAGTAGCTTCTCTACTTCTGCCTTAATAGCGGGGGGATTCCTAGGATTAACAACTCTAATATGCTTTCCAACATGTTTAACATCTGGATAGGTTTTAATATCATTCTCGATAATGTTGGGGTCGATCCCTGGCATCTCTTCATATGACCAAGCGAATACATCTCATAATTTTTTGAAGAGATTGGTGTAGATCTAGATTTCTTCAGGTGAAAAATCTGCATTGATATATACGTTCTCAATTTTACCAGGGATATGAGAGATGTCGATTGTGATGGTAGGAGAAATATTCACCATGTTTCCTTAGACATAAATACCATGCGTATCTAATGGAATCACGGTGTGACCGACCATCTCATTTAAGGTAGATCTAAATTCATCATGTTCGATCTTAACAAGATCTAGGAGAAAATGGGATCGATGATGCATATTGTCCTAAGGCCTATCAAGACTAGACATGGCTTCTAAGATGAATTCATATGAAGGTAAAGTATCATTGATACAATCATGTGAAAACGATGATTGAGCTTCCCATACAAGCTCGAAAACATGATCCACCTTGTCCGTCCATGAGGAGGAAGGATCTGGGTCAGCAATAGCGTCAAGAATAGCCTGATATGCAACCTTTGTTGTTGAAAATGAAATTTATGTTCCAATGTGTGAATGACCTTCGTACGACATAGTCGGGGAAGGTAGGGTCCTAGGGTCATTGACATACAAAGTACGGAAAGGAACGGACCTCATTGACGATGAAGACACACTAGAAATGGCATGAATATGGTGAATTGGCACCATAAAATCAAAGCTACCCATCAAAGAGGAATACATTATGACACCAACATCCGAAGTTGTGTGCTGAGAATTATCAATCATAGAGATTGAAGGTCCAATCGATGCACCAAGAATAGAGTGCGCAAAGGACAACTGATCAATCATCACTATATTCCCTTCACGAGGAAAACATAAAGTGAAAAAAATAGATGACACGACGATTGTCATGGAATAAGTCCAATTAAGCCCTAGTAGTAAATTGTAGTTGAGAGGCACATCAACCACATCGACATCAACTTACATAGTCTTCCCACCTAACTAGACTGGAAAAGCAGATCAGATTTTGTGGGGTTGAAGCTAACGCCCATAAAATGTAGTCAACATAGTCATAGATTGAGACAAGGTCAGAGAGTCAATGACATTCCAATAGGTTAGGGATATCACTCATGTCACAACACCTTCATCAATTACAATACATTTGATGGTAATTTTTGTGCACTCCACATGGATTTGAAAGGCCAGGTGGTAACGTAAGAGAGGCTTAACATCTATGGCATAAAAATTGATAACCTTTGAGCCACATGGGTCTAGAGATCTTAACGCAGATAACAAGGCATTCCTCTATGAAGGACATTTTTGGAGCACATCATACAAGGGGTTTGGAACAGATCTTCGACAATCAAATAGTTTTGGGAGGCTTTGGAATTAGGATTGTGGGTAGAGTGCTTTAGTACTCTATTTGGAATACGAGGCGAAGGTTCTGGATTTTCTATATGCAAGGGTGTTTCTTGAGGAGGAGGAGACTTTGGACCTATAACTGTCGGTGAAGAACCATAATCATGAGATCAAGTGGCTACATCAATCTAAAACTTGACCATATTGACACATATATTTCCACCTTCATCTTTTGAGGGGTTTTGAATCTCGCTTGAATCATTTCCAGTGTTGGAGGTCCCCGAGGCCATATGATGATTATGCATAAATGCATTTTTCATCACAGTGGGTGGTTGTGATAAAAGCCTCAAGTCTTACTCGATTTTGGGGAATAGGTGGGTAAGGTGATCGTCTTTATAAATTTTACAAGGAAAATTCACCTTCCACTTGTCTTTCTTTCCATCACAAGCATTATTATTCAATCTATCATTGTTATTATTTTTCCCACCCTTACGATTATTAATCCGTTCTTTCTTTTTTGTCCCTCCTAGTTGTTGGTTACCATTCAGGTTAGACGATGACTGTACATAATTCATATCCGTCGACTGGGTGGTGGTGGAGGACAAAGCCAAATCTTGTCCTACTACAACTTGGGTTAGAAAAAGATATTTCAAATGTTTCGTCACCATGTCTGTAGTCTTATCATTTGCAGAGACTATGATGCCATCAGTATGGGGCCTAAGATTTTTTCTAGGATTGTAGTTTGACTGTGGTGCATCGGGGAGAATTTCATAAAGCATCCTAGATTGAGCATATATGAGGTCCAATTGTTGGGCTTTGAAAATTACTTCTTCTTCAGATGTTACTCCAAATGTAGATACATCCTTTGAAATATAAGGAAATAAATACTTAAGGAACCATTCCAACAAAAAATCTGGAGGAATGCAGGATTTAATCAACCTCTTTTTTCTATGCAACTCCTGGATATGGTACGAGATATTCGTGGCTTTATCTTGGAGAAAGGTCGAAAAAATTTCTATGTCAGCATCGTAATGAACTAACAATCGGAAGTGGTTGAGAAAAAGAAATACCATCTGATTGAAAGTTCGATACTTTCCCCCCGGTATCTCAATGTACCATTTTGCGGCGACCCCTGTGAGGGTACATTGAAATAGCCTCAAATGAACAAAATTGTCATTTAGGGAGTTAGATGAGAACCATAGATGAAAATTAGTTACGTGATCACCCATATCCTCACCAGTCTTTCTCTCAAAGTTTGGAATGTTTGAAGGAAGCTTGGTGGGGATAGGGGGCCAGGACGGATCGTGGTGCACAAGATCATTCATTAATTTCAAAAAATATGATAGATTAAGTGTGGCCCTAAAATGGATTCAGGGTTGCAGCTTCTGATCCCATGCTTTTGGGAAAGATTGGGGTTGAGGAATTTCATACCATATAGGGTTATGGTATATACCATGGCCCTATCTGGTAGGATAATATCCTCTTCCAAACTGATTCATGAAATTTTGTAAGGGAACCATACCCGCAGAAGCGACATGATAAGGATTATACATGTTGCCCCCAAACAAAGGAAATATGTGTTGGGTGTTACCCATATGATGAAACTAAATCCCTCTAGCTAGAACGTCAGAGGGAAGAGGATGATTCTCCATAATAAATGTGTTCATCAGAATCAGTGTGGAGGAAGAGGGCATGAAGGAAGGAATATAGGAAGTGAACTGTCCACCCATTTTAGCACTCCATCCCGGAGCAGTGAAGCTAGGATTAGGCCTAGAGGAAGGAGGATTCCATCCTCCAACTGTAGGGTTCACTTGGGGAATATGACCTCCACCAAATAAGAAAGGAACATAAGGAGACGTCATGCCCCTAGACCCAAAACTAGGATTCACATTATCCATTGAAATGGAGGATAAGAATTGCAATGTCATGTCAGAAATACCAAAAGAAAAGGGATTAAAGGATGAAGGTATTGACTAAGAATCATGACTTGGCATACAAAAAAGAGATCTAAAAGGGTTTGTTCCTGTGGGTCGAGTAGAACTCATGGGTTGGGTAGTAATAGATAAGGGAACCTCTGACACCCACACCATTGAGGATGAAGGAATCAAGGGGATCCCACTAATAATAGAAGAGAAGGGAGTCGAAGGAATCCCCAAGACGTTCATGTCTGACTCAATACTCATAGCTAGATGATCATGAGTCTGGGAGGTGGAGATATATGTACCATGTTTATTAACTCTATGACTTTTAGAAGATGACCTCGGTAAAGAATCAAGATGCGGTGGTAACTTCAACAAACAAAGAGACTAAAGAGGATTTTGGTCTTTCTCCACGATGACTCAAAACTCAAGATATACAAAAAAAACCTAAGGCCAACTAATAATCAGAGAGCACACCAAAATAAAGAAAAAAGGCACAATGCACACAAACATGATATAATGGATGAAAAGGGCCTCCAGTACTATAGTAGGTATGTCTCCCCCAAGAGGTGCTTGAGACTCCCTTCAAAATATTGGAGATATCATAATCAGTTATAAGGGCCCTCATGGGCTTAACAATGTAGTCGGTCATATCCCCCCAGAGAGGTAATACTCCATAGAGGTTGTGTGTTTTCTGACCCTTATCTGACTTAGGGTACGTGTAGAATAACCCATGAAAGTAACTTATGTGTGTAATACCCCAAGGAGGAGCCCCAATTATATCTATGTATTGTAAACATGTTTTGTAGGCTGGTGAGCTGAGCAATTGTAAGTTGGTAAGCTTATGTGAAAGTAGGCTAGAGAGCCTAGGTGTTGAAGTCTAGGAGCCTATTTTGTTCATGTAATTATGCACTTTGTTAATATAAAAACATCGTTTTGTGTAGACTGACCATAAAGAAAGAGTGATGGGGGACTATGTTTCCACAAGATTGGGTAAGGGAGGAGGCTAAGTGTTTGGGCCTAGGGGAAAAGCTAGGGGGGGCTTACCTCTAAAGGGGATAATAATTTATTATTATTTCTTAAAAGGCTATGGTGTTCAATTGACCAAGTGTTGTCCTAAGTTCCTGGAAAGTGAACATATGAAAAATGGAGTGCATGCAGCTCCAGGAAGACAGGTGTCGACCTGGGCGCATGCAGTTAAAGTTGAAGAAGTTAGTCATGTTGGAGATTCACTCTCTCATTCTGTCATCCTTCACCTGAGTTCTCTAGGATCTGGGGCATCTGAACAATTTTGCCTCTATGTTTTCCTCATCATAATCACGCATAGTGAAGGAAACCCTCACGAGATTATTGTTCGTTGTCCATTCTCCCATCCTTCGTATGAACCCAGTGAGAACCCATGGACTGAGCCACGTATGTGTGTGTCATAACTGTTGGTTTTTGTGGCCATGCATTTCCTCAGCTGAGTCTGGTTTGTTGTCATCATTTGTTCCTTGCTGAGCCTTGTTGTTGTCCTCCTTGTGTGGGAATGAATTTGAAGAAGCAGGTTGTCAAGCCTTTGTGCAACACTCTCTCCAAGTGAGGGAGGTGGTTGTGGTTGAAGAGGCAGGTTTTCAGTCTTGTGGGAAACTTTCTCCAGGCAAGAGAGCATGTTGTGGAAGTGAGTTCTCCTGGAAGGAGTCCCACAGCTGCTATAGAGCTCTGAGAATTCTGGTCCAGCCTATTGCTGAAGCCCAAGGCAAGGGAGGTGAAGAAACCGATGGAATGTGTGATAGTGAAGGTGTATACTCTTAGGGTGGGACATGCATGTGGGGAATGAGAGTCTGTGAGAAGTGGGCATAAGTGGCTCCTGGGAGAGAATCCTTCCTCTTTAACTATGTGACTTCCCTATTGACCTTGCCTAGCCTAGGATTCCCTTTCCCTGGGTGGAGCTTAGTCCCAGATCGAGGGTGACCCACTGCTAAGCGTGATGAGCAACATGGTCTATGGATGGGAGGTTCGTCGAAGGTATACACATAGTTGGTGGTGTTATTCTAGTTGAAAGATAAGTATCATTTATGTGCTTAATTTTATCTTATGCATGACTGTCATGCTTGAATGTTATCATGTATCCCGTTGCGTATATGAATTATTGTCTATTACATTTGAATCTGTATGGTAGAAGTAACTCTGTGTTATGTGTTTTATTTCGATTAAAATGCATGTTATATATTTATATGTGAATGTTCCGCATGGTAGTATTACTCGGCCTGTTGAATGGTTAGGGATGTTACAGTTTGGTATCACAGCTAAGTCAGAGCTGAGTAATGGCATTGCTAGTATTGTTGGAAGGTCGAGGAAATTACAAATTGGTATCAGATCCATGGTTTCAACACTGAGCCTAGATGGGCTATGTTAGTGGTAGTTGAAGAAAACGTTTTGGAAAATAATTATTGTCAGAATGGACAAAATTCAAGTTCAGATCCAAGGATTCAAACATTGATCCTGAATGGGCTGGATAAGTGGTCATTGGACCCAAGGTTTCAAGAGGAAATTGTGTTTGGAGGACCAATTTTGAACCCTAGAACCTTCCTGAGTGCCAAGAAGTTACCTTGGTCTTGTTACGAAGCTCAATAGGAGTAGTGGTGTCATAAAACCATGAAAGAAGTGTTATTGGGCCGCAGAGTAATGTGGACCTTAGGATCTGTTTGGAAGAAGGAGAATCCTTCATGACTGTCAGATCTAGTAATGTTGCGAGGTAGTTAGCCATGAATTCCTTTGGAAATCCAAAGATTAATAGAGTCTATTTTGCACCATAGGATCTATTCGGAAGGAAGGGAAATCCCTTACGACTGTCAAATCTGGGGAAGGTGCAGAGGAGTTAACCCGAAGGAAAGTGTTCCGGGAAAAAATGAGCGTAGAGGAGTTGAAACTCCTGAAGTATGAAACTCTGAAGTGACATGGCATGGTGATGTCACTTGGTTTGATGTGGACACATGGGTTGTGTGCCATGTATAAGTGGGTTATGAACCCATGGAAGGTTGAAATTCCATATGGAACATGACGTGTGACACCCATCTGATTGGGTCATGAGTTAGCTGCTAGTATTCCACCACGTGGTACTCCGTATGAGCATGGTTAGTGGGACCTGAGGTTCCATAACATAGTTAAAGGTCGGAGGACCCACACTGGTGTTTTGACGGGTGAAATCGATCGTTCGTCAACTGGAAGAGTGGAACCGGTCCGGGGTTGTCTAATAACCCAAGTCGTTTGGAATGAACCACCCTGATAGGTTTAGCGGCTCTGTTAGCCAATCTAAGGTTCTAAGAAAAAAAGAAAAACTACTCTAAACTAGCTAATCTAACTAAAACTAACTATTAAACAAACTAAACTAATCTAACTAAAAAGAAATAAAACAAACTAATAAACTAAACTAACTATTCTATATGTACAATCTACTAACTAATACTATACTAACTCTACTAATTAACTATCTAACTACTAACATAAATAAATCTTATTCACAAAATGTACAATATCTACAATTTATAGATTTAGATAAAACCTGAAAAACTCATTAATATTCTGTCCCAAGACAGAGAAAGATTTTTTTTTTTTTGGTTGATTTTATAATTTTATAAACAGAAATACAACAAAAAATAACTAAACTAAACAACTAATATATTAATTCTAACTATACATCTAAACTACAAATATATCTAACTAAAATACTAATATTATACTAACACACTAATGAAAATTAATCTCAAACTGACCTGGAGAAACGCTCCAGATTTATCCTGTGTATGATGATCGTCCTCGCTGATCGGAAGGAGGAAACCCTCTCTGAATTATCCAGGAGCTTCTCGTAAACGATAATCTCCAGTGCTCTTAAGGTATGATCACAGGACAAACAAAACATAAAAATAACAACAATCTTATAATTTATAAATCTTCATAGTTAGATAAACCTGCATGCAAAGATCTATACATAATAATTCAATTGATGAAGAAGAGAAATCTGTCATTCATTAATTGAACAAGGTAATTGTTTTATTTTAGATTAATGAAAGAAATCAGACATGGATCACATTGATTAAATCATATCATTCTGCAAAAGACTATGATAGCTAAAGTAGTCACTAATCAAATGAAAATTGATAAGCATAAACATGAAACAAAAGATTGATATTATGAAAGCGAAAGATGTAGCAAAACATCAAATCCTGTCTTTGTTTGTATTAGAAATCCATAGCCTGGTTCTCCCACAAGTGAGGATGCCACTTATTACAAAAATAATAAGTATTTATAGGTTTTCCATAGGGTAAAACCTCCCCGTGGAAGTCATCAAAACTGTTTACATAAAATCTGGGAAGATCTCCCAAGTTTAACTAAACTAGGAACCTACAATAAAACCAAAATACACAAATATTTCGCTAGCCTTTCCAACATGTCCCATGCAATTCGAATTTACCTAAAAAGGGTCAAAATGGGCAAGTTAGAAGGATCCTTTATTAATAAAATAATAAAAATCTAATTCTATAGACTAGCTACAGAATCTTGTGATTCTATAGTTGGTCTAAATAAGACACAGAATCAACATTAAAATCAATTGAAAATATTTGTAAAGAATTAAATTCAATTAACATCCAATAGCTATTTGAAAACGAATCATTGAAATTGAAATCGAAATCAAATAGGATCAATATCAATCAAATGATCATAGAGATACGCATACTCTGTTTCTTTTGTTACCACAAAATCGAATGAACAGAATCATAATCAACAGTTATGAAATCGTTTGATATCAATTTGAAACTGACATAATCAAAACAAATCGTAGGCAATTGTTATGCTTCCTTATCAACAAAAGATACGATCGAATCCAACAAGATCATTTTCAAATCGTTATAAAATGACCCAACAAACGATTCATGCCATGAGTGGATCAACTCAAGCTGGCGCGAAAATCAAATCGAATGAAATCATAACAGGATCAATTAATTGGTAATAGCATTCCTAAGAATTATCCGATCATTTGTTATTGCAAAGTGGGCAAACAAGATCGATTGACTTTGATTAAAATCGTTCCATTCAAATGAATTATAACCGGATTTGGTAGAGATAACCTATATTGACCAATTCGTTTTGCAAATTTGAAATCAACAGAGCAGCAATTATAATCCGAATCCAACAATTAAAACAATCTTGCCAACTCCAAATATGGGATAATCCAATCAGAATAAGAATGAATTGAACAGTTAAGGTTTTAACATAATTTTTACGAATCAAAACCCTTCCACGATTCAGGTGCATTTGCACAGGCTTAAATGAGAGCATTGTTTTCATACGAAACAGAGTAGTTCTTTCCAAATTGAAACCGAACAGAGTTGTATTCCTATTCTTAGAAGATTACATGACACAACATATTACAAGATCGTAACAACCAAACTCATTGAAATCATTTGATAATCACAGCACATGAACCATAATGAAATCAAATCCAAACATGATCGTATTCTAAATTGAGCATGAAAAACTTTCTGTTCAGAGTAGATACAAAACGATTTCAATTGAAAGCAAACCATAAGTTTCGTTGACTCTATCAGACAAACGAACAAATCAAATCCAAACGAAGATCATTCAAATCCAATAAAAATCTGTCAATGGCTAAACTGAGAATAATCAACTCATGTATCTAAAACGAAATTCTATTTATTTTTAGCAAAGCGAAAAATATACAGGATGAACACATTATGACAGAGCCATTTCGAAATATAAACAAAGCTATTCGAAGACCAAATTCCAATCACTATATTAATCCTGATTATTCACAAAACTAAAGCGATATCAAAATCCATACCTGTATGGCGAGCAAATGGCTTGATCACGACAATTTGGAGTTGATAACAGTTGTGGCCGATTCAACATTCTTGAAAATGATGGATCCAGTTGTCTTCTTCTTATTATTAGTTGCTTGGAGTTTGTCTCTTTGGCTGGTTAATACTGCAACTTGACTTTCTAGTGATTGAATTTTCGATTGGAGTATGGGAACGTCGATGTAGTATCGTTCCAACCACAAATCACATTGATCACAGGACGACTGTGTGGGCTTCGAAAATGTAGGTGAGGGTTTGATTATATTGCCAAGGGTTTCGTTAGGCGGTTTGATACCAGGGTAGCCAGGGTTATTCCTTAGGCAAGGGGGAAGATTCATCACGAAATCATAAGGTGGTTCGGGACATAAACCCTGTGAGTAGGGGTACTCACTAGCTAGGAAAAGTTCTATGTTAGAGTCTGAATCCTCACTAAGGATTATGGGCTTCTGTTCAACTGAGGGTTTAGGTTTGGTCCTAGCCATTCTCGAAATAAGTTGGGCATTCCTTTTTCCTTTGACATTAGCAGTAGGTTTTGCCTTAGCCTTTTTGCTTACAGGTCTCTTTATAGCCTCGACCTTCTCAGTTCCAACATCTGGTAAATCAATAGCAGGGTCGACCGAAAGCTTAGGAGAGGGTAGTAGTATATGGAAGGGCACGGGTGGGCCAGTCTTGGTTTCATTTACCACAAGCTTGTCAAGCTGGATAGGGTCTGTATCATCAAAACCATTTCGAGCGATGAAATCTCTCCAGCTATCACTGTGTAAACTCAAGTAATAAACAATGATAAGTTTAATAAGTCCATGGTGGAATAGATTACCATCATCCTTCTCTCTTTTAAACCTTTTAGACATTTTATATAGGCTACACTGAAAGTAAAAGGGCATATTCAATGGGTATCCCATAAAATTCATTAACAAACGCAGGTGGTAGAGAAACACGAGTCCATATCGACCTTCACAGGTCACGAACTGCTTGACTATTATGAAAAGGCCATGTCATCGTGGTTTAAGAATGGATATGGGCATACCTCTGTCACAAGAGGTGACCTTTCGGGAGACGAACAGTAGTGGCCATGGAACCTCTTCCACTTTGAATTTTTGAACCAACGCTGGCCTGTGACAGGTAACCCTGTAGCAGAACTAATAAAATTCTCATCAATTTCCAACAGTATGTCACCCACCTTGGCTCTACAGCCATCAAAAGTCAGGGAAAACTGTTGTGCCACAATTAGATTAAAACCCTCAAATTGTTGTACAAAAGTGAGCCATCCGTTATCCTCCAAGTCTTTCCGAGCATTGTTAAATAATAGCAAGGCTTGGTTGTCGTTTGGATCAATTCCCATGACTGGTGCTATGGAGCCGAGCGCATGGTAAGCCCAGGGTTTGGATCATAACACACACAGGAGAAAAGTGCAGGAAGGGTCACTCGAGCTAACAGAGGTAAACGGGGATAAGGGATAGGCATAAATTCCATCATGCGAAGGTGGTGGAGTTTATCTCTGCCATGCAAAATAGTTATTGCCAAAGTACAACCGTCAGCTCATAGTTGTTCTACCCATTATAATAAAGTTCAATAGTCATGTCACTTGGCCGACCAATGAAACCAATGGTAAGTGTATAAACCAATGCGCGCAATCAACGTTGTGCCAAAGTTTTAAACCATCAACATACAATTTGAAACCAATACCAAATATTTAACCATGCGCTAATGTATCATCTCATATCAATAGTTTAACCAATGTGCCAATGGGTCTTCATATAATCAACATGCCAATAGTTATGAAAATACGAACATAGGTATCATATAAAAGATATATATGAAAGATTTAACTATAACACTTATGTATTCTCATGAAACCAAAGGTCAAATAGGTCAAATAACATGTAAATCCAAATGCCAATGCATTACAAACTCCATGAAACCAAGTCAAACAATCAATCCAAGAATGTATAATGAGTACAGTTCGAAAGTTTTGCCAATTGCATAACAATAAGTGAAACGTAAGCGCAATAGGCATATTGACAAGAAGGATAATGACAATTCAAAAATGATTTCAATGTGACTTCGAAAGACCAGTTTTCACGCTTACAGTCGTGAAAAAAAAATGAAGGCAAATGTACAAATGTCGCAAAAATAAAAGTGTCGTTTATTTGAAAATTGAGACAAAAAATAGATGTTTGCAAAACATTGGTGTAGGCAGCTTATAAGACAGTGAAAAAAGCGGATTGGCTGCCAACATGGTGTTGATCACGATACATCAATATTGACATCCAGGAGGCATTGTGGGGATCTAAGTTTCACAGGAGTTAGTTCTCCAAGGTGGTCCCACAATCCAAACCCCAATTTCACCGAGGAGTTACGTGTCAGCGTCAGAAGAATTGCGGGATGAAAGGTGGGTTACTCCAAACCGTCGTTGCGTGACCCTACAATTGGAAGAGCACTTAGCGATGTGAAGTAATGACATCACCAAAGGTGATTGAGAATGTTTAGAGATTAACAGTTTGGAATGCGTGGATGTGAAATCCTTTGAAGTCCCTGAACTCAGACGCCTCAATTTCCATAGTGAGTGTTAGCCGTCAGATGTTAGGTAGACATGGACTGATGATCTTCCCTACTTTGTGAGTTCGATAATCCAGAACTTTGAGAGATTTTTCTGTGGTGCTTTGAAATCTTCTAAAGCCGAAGGCCTGAGTAAGAACCTAGTGATCTAGTGCTTGGTCATGGACCGTGATAACATGGATTGGGGATTGAGATAAAGGGGCTAGTGCCCAAAAATGATTACAGAGCATAGAAGAGCTTGGAAAGAAAATGAAATATGAGCATTTTCTTAAATCAGATTGGCTTATGAATGCTGTGGGATTTGTTAAGGAATGATGGCCTGACAAATTCTGGTTGACTGCATGTTGTGTTTTCAAAGTTCAACGAGTGTCAGAAACAAATCATTTTTTCATAGAGCATTTAGGAGACACTCACAAAGATAATAGAAAATCAGTGTTTCCTGCATATATTGTGTTTATGTATTTGTGTTCATTACTATGTTTTTATATGTTGTTCATGGTTTGAATGCGTAAACTGGTGAAGTATTGAATAAGTTTCAATTTTTTCTCTTATTTGAGTTTTCGACTGCAAGGAGTGCATTGACAGAGGTAAGTTAACCTTAGAGAATATAAGGAGAGATACCATTGAACCTTCATCAACAAAAGTGCAAGGAGTGCACAGGAAGAACTATGTGTTGAGTTTAGAGAGAGATAGAGTCACTGAGAACTCTGTAGGGCTCTGTCAGGCAGGCATCAAGCGAGTGAAAGTGTGCATAGAGAGAACTCTTTGTTGAGTTCAGGGAGAAGAGTATTAGAGGAAGATACTCACAGAGTTGTTGAACACTCTGTAGAAAATGCTTAGCAAGGTGTGCTTTGAGCAAAAGGTTTTCAGGAGGGCACAAAGTTTTTCTTTGTAAGGAAACAGAAGGGATAAGACCCTTAGGAGACTGAGTAATTATAAAATCTCAGAAGAGATAATGCAAGGAGTGCATGGGAGACAGAAGCGTTCTAATTCCTAAAGCTCATAAGAGATAATGCTTACGAGAGCGAAGAAGAGATCCAAGAGGTGGACTTGCAGGAGAAAAGTCAAAGGCTGAAGCCTTTGAACAATGACAAAATCTTCCAAGGTGGAAGAAGTCAAAATCTTGGGAGGAGGAGCGACAGAAGTCGTCAGATCGGTTGTTGGGAGGAGCATGGACCGTTAGATCAACCTCCAAAAGAACAAAGGAATTGCTTCAAGAGTTTAGTTTGATATTTGAAATTGTCGAAGACCGAATAACCGAAGTAGATGGGAACCGTTGATATGGGTTGGATAGATGTCACTAGATCGCGAAATTTAGAGAATCGTACTCCAGGGTTTTTGTGAAGTTGTGTTTTGGGATGTCCCAAAGAGCCCAAGCCCGAAACGTCTAAGGGTCGTTGATCCGAAGGAAGGAACGTGGATTGTTGATATGCAAGGAGACACATGGAGGACAAAGAATCACTCCATTGGACAACCGTTGATCTGAAAGTGGACGCATGGCACCAGATCTGGAACTCTAGGTATGGAGCACTCCAGATTAAAGAAGAGGGTGAAAGCACCGAAGTCCAAAAGGAGATCTCGATCGTTGATTGAGGAGGAGGTTGAAGGACTGTTGATCTAGTCTTGGTCAAAAAGAGCCAAAGTCCCGAAGAGAATCACGGTCATTGATTTGGAGAGGATGCGTGAAAGAAGATCTGTCACCCTGGGGAAATTCACTCTAGAGATTTGTGCGTGTGGAGACGTGAGAACTCCCAAAGGTCGGAGAGTCGTAGTTCATCAAAACCGTCCGATTGTTGAGGACAGGTGTCATTATATCTTCCACTCTGGAAGATTGTCATATGGGGAAAAGTAGATAGTTGAGAGTTGAAACTCTCGAGGTTCGGAGAGACAAAATCAATCGTTGTCATTGATTTGGAAGGGAGCTACATGTCGACAGATTGTGTAGATATGGGATCACGTGTGTAAGGAGTAAAGAAGGTAGAAAAGGGGAGATATATAGCAGCCATTGATCGTGTATCATTGCCAAGGGATTGGATATCGATGGACAAGATGGATTGCGGGGCCAGAACTTGCTGGGATATTAAAAATCTGAGAGGGGGCTGCAATTTATATCACGGTTTTAACAAAGTGATACATGGCAGCTGGAGGTGAATTGCGGGGAAAAAAGTGGGTTGGAATAAAAACACTCTTTCCTATGCCCACAATCACAGTTTTCCATGAGGTCATAGCCCAGGGTCATATGAAGAAAATGGATAATGAGAAAGGGGCTAGCACCTGAAACTTGGAGTTTTGGAAGTGCACAGGAATAGCCCGCGGGTCTGTCAGGACCTATACACAGAAGGAAAGGGGATCTATGTAAGGTTAATAGGGGTCTAGCAAAGGCCCAAAGAGTCAATCCAACTCAACATTTGGAAATATCCTTGACCGGGAGGTCAGCAGACCCCGCTAAGGTGGGGGCACTACATCGAAAGTGCTCAGAGCAGGAATAATAATGCACAGTGATCACAGTGGGAGCACAAGAAGATCCAGGAGTCCGGGAAGAATTGTAGACTTCTGGGATCGACAAGGAATAATTTCACATGGGAAAGAAGTTGCCGCAATTTCTGTGGCAAAAAGTATATTATGGCTTGTTGGGCCAGCCAAAGGAAAGAATGCTTTCATGTTTGCAAGTGTTGTTGATGATATTGTCGCATAAGGAGGGAAGCAATAGAGAGTTGAAGTGTTGGTTATAAGTTTGATAAAAGAAGCATGAAAGATTCCACTTCCATCAAACATTCATGTAGTATACAATTTATTAATGGCAGTCATGCAGGTATGAGTTTTTATTACTCTTTTTGCATAATTGTTGAAAGGAATTTTAGGTAAGAATTTCCTCAACTAGATTTATTATATAAAATCACATGATTATATTATTTGAATGCATAGCACTAGATGTGGTAAGGGTTGGAGGCCTATATTAATTCAAAGATTTTTAGACTTTGATTGCACACATTGACATAGTAGAATGTCATGTTAATTGGGTTATGGGGTAATAACCAAAGAATTAAAAGATAAGAACTTGTTATAGGAATAAATTCCAGTAAGCTAGTCATGTATGAGACCAGGACATTGTTGGATATGGAAAGGTACAAATATGGAAAGGTTATGAGCCACACAGGTACTACAATCTTCCTACCTTTAAATAAAACTTGGACTGCAACCTTTTTTCTAACACTAATGAACACCACATAATTATATTCTTGGTGTAGTGTTCGGGTCGAAAAGGAAGGAATCCAATTAATTGGGAAGACAATAGGAAGTGTGTGGAGAATGTGTCAACACATAGGCCAGAATTCCAACTTATGGATGGTGAGATACATGATTGAGATAAATAACATTATGTAATCCAATGCAAGGTGCTCTAATTAATTATGCATTGAGAATTGCACTCATGCATAATAAGTGACAGAATTGTATATTAAATGCAATGATTGAATGTGTTTTGTAAGTACATGCATATATATTATAGCATGGAAATAATTGTTACTAACAGCTGAAATGTTGTTAACTCATGAAGTTGAGGACATTTAAGGGAGGTGTTATACATTGCAATAGGAAGTTGCAAGTCAAGTAGTCACATGAGCATTGACTACAAGAAATTTTCTTCAGAAAAAAGAAGTAATGAACTTACATATATTACTGTGAACATGCATATGCATAGAATGATGAGTTGTTCTAGTTTATTAACTGTTGGGTAAATGTGATTGAATTTCTAGGTGCAGGAAATTCTAAGATCACTGCATAAGATTTTGTACATATTGCAATTGAATTATGATGTACAGGAAATACTGACAATTGTTGGAAGTATGCAAGATGAAGCCTTTGGTGCTTTCAATGAGGTTTATTTGAAGCATGTAACAAGGAACAATAATATGAATGCTTTCTTGAAGCAACTCTATGGAATAGAGAAATTGAGTTTCAACTATAGTATGGATACCAAAATTGGTGCTTGAAAATAAAGCTGGATAATGGGCTTCCAATATTTAAAGTTTGGAGCTTTTGAATAATTTTTGAATTATATATGTGTAAGTAAGTTGCACTGAGGACAGTGAGAAAATAAGGGGAGGGGATTGTAATACCCCAAGGATGATCCCCAGTTATATCTATGTATTTTAAACATGTTTTGTAGGCTGGTGAGTTGAGCAATTGTAAGTTGGTAAGCTTATGTGAAAGTAGGCCAGAGAGCCTAGGTGTTAAAGGCCAGGATCCTGTTTTGTACATGCAATTATGCACTTTGTTAATATGAAAACATCGCTGCGTGTAGACCGACCACGAAGAAAGAGTGATGGGGGACTAAGTTTCCACAAGGCTTGGCAAGGGAGGAGGCTAAGTGTTTGGGCCTAGGGGCGAAGCTAGGGGGGCTTACCTCTAAAGGGGATAATAATTTATTATTATTTCCTAAAAGGATAAGGTGGTCAATTGACCAAGTGTTGTCCTAAGTTCCTAGAAAGGGAACATATGCAAAATAGAGTGCATGCAGCTCTAGGAAGAAAGGTGTCGACCTGGGCACATGCAGTTAAAGCTGAAGACATCTGTCGTGTTGGGGGTTATGTCTCTCATTTTTTCATCCTCCACCTAAGTTCACTGGGATATGGGGCATCTGAACCATTTTTCCTCTGCGTCTGCCTCAGCATAATTGCACATAGTGAAGGAAACCCTCATTGGAAGATTGTTCTCTGTCAATTCTCCCATCCTCTATCTGAACCCAGTGAGAACCCATGGACTAAACCATGTCTTCTGTGAAGCCCAAGCACCCCGTATTTGTCTGTGCCATGTGTGTCATAACTGTTGGTTGTTGTGGCCATGCAATTTCTCGATTGAGTCTGGTTTGATGTCGTCATTTGTTCCTTGTTGATCCTTGTTGTTGTACTCTTTGTGCAGGAACAGAGTTGAAGAAGCAGGTTGTCAGGCCTCTGTGCAACACTCTCTCCAAGTGAGGGAGGTGGTTATGGTTGAAGAGGTATGTTTTTAGGCCTATGGGAAACTCTCTCCAGGTGAGAGAGTGTGTTGTGGAAGTGAGTTCTCCTGGAAGGAGTCCCGCAGCTGCTACAGAGCTCTGAGAATTTCGGTCCGGCCTTTTGCTGAAGCCCAAGGCAAGGGAGGTGAAGCAACCAATGGACTATGTGATACTAAAGGTGTATACTCCTGGGGTAGGACAGGCATGTGGGGAATGAGAGTCTCTGAGAAGTGGGCATAAGTGGCTCCTTGGAGAGAATCATTCCTCTTTGACTGTGTGACTTCCCTATTGACCTTGCCTAGCCTAGGATTCCCTTGCCCTGGGTGGAGATTAGTCCCAGCTCGGGGGTGACCCACTGCTGAGCATGATGAACAACGTGGTCTATTACTGGGAAGTTCATGGAAGGTCTACACGCATTTGGTGGTGTTATTCCAGTTGAAAGATAAGTACCATTTATGTGCTTAATTTTATGTTATGCATGTCTGTGATGCTTGAATGTTATCATTTATTCTGTTGCGTATATGAATTACTGTCTATTACATTTGACTCTGTATGGTATCAGTAACTCTATGTTATGTGTTTTATTTCGATTAAAATGCATGTTATATATTTATATGTGAATGTTCTCCGTGGTAGTGTTACTTGGCCTGTTGAATGGTCGGGAACGTTACAATTTGGTATCACAGCTAATTCAGAAATGAGTAGTGGCATTGCCGGTATTGTTAGAAGGTTGGGGATGTTACAATGTGGCTACCTATGTCAAGAAACTAGAGTCACCATGATATAACCAATGCACATGCAAGTAGTCACAAGTCCATTCCATTGTATGGGCAGGGTAACAAAGCCTGAAATCTCGAAATCATCACCTCTCATGGAGGTAAAGGTATTAGCAAGACCCCTAGATATGAATAGAACCCCATAAATATATCTGACGCTAGGAAGGTATTAGAGGGATATCTCTGCAATCAACTTTGCACGATCTCGTGCTTAACCCTGGTGTGAGTGGAGCCTCCTGACATCACCGATTACACAATGGGTTTCACCACTCCCTAGTCAGACATATATGTTTAGTTTAATAGCCTTGGATAATTTTACTCACAAAATCCTATTCCAAGGCCCTATGTCCTATACTTGTTTGTGTACCCTGAAAAATAAAATCGTTTCCAATCAATTTTACTTAATCAGAGTTAATTTTAATGGTTTCTTCTTACTCAAGAGGTGCATTCGTGAAAATGATAGTATTATGACTCAACATATAAAAAGAAGCAAATATAAAAGCACTGCTAAGTACTAGTCTTGAATTTCAAAGAGATGGTATGCTTCTAAATGCAATATTTCCAATGCAATCTCTACAATTTCAATGAAGTGCAATCTTTCCAAATGCGTCAAAATCAATTCAAAGTGATCAAAAGTGAAAATTCCATAAGTACAATGAAAAGAAAAAAACATTTTTGTATTTTTGATATAAAGAAGAGAAAATGCAAGGACTGAATAACAACCTCACAGGAAGACCCTACTGCAAGCAAAAAGAGACAAACCAAGCAAGAAACCTAGAAGCAACTACTCAAACCAATAAGCAAGGACAACCAATGAAAAAGATGACAAGAAAGAATTTCAGCCAAAAAATTCAACAATACTAAGGCTTCCTATCACTCTATAGGCACTGAACAATCAGAATAGGGACCCAAGAAGACTCAACAACCAACAAAACTCACCCAAAAAACACCAAACTCATCCAAAAAGACTTAAGAGATGGTGTATGTGATTGTTTGAGAATTAAGTGCATATATATGCTCCCTAAAGGAAGACAACTCGTGTATGTATGCGTTTGTCAAGGGGAAAACCATGTATACCAAGAAAAACACTTCCAAGGAAAGGTTTAAGCCAAGAAACTCAGATGCAAGGTAAAAAAAAAAGATTCCAAGCAACAAGAGACAAGGAAACTCAGGAAAATAGATAGCGAATCAAGGAGAAAAACACTTGAAACCCCAAATAGGAGATCAATCCCCAGTGTGGTTTCCAATTATGTTATGAGAAAAATATCTCTATGGATAGGGTTAAACCATAACAGATGGAACGATACCCAGAAATCAACTCTAATCCCAAGTATGCTATATAAATGAAATGATAACAAGACAAGGCTAAGAGCCTACCTCGTCAGAACATTCGAAGAAGACCACCATTGAGCATGTGACCCAAAGGTTTATACATGCAACTTGTCCTCAACAACCAAGATACACAAGCATATGGTGATAATATATAATGTGATCATATAAATTAGCATAATCCATTAACATACATGACAAATACTCCCATGGAATAGTAATTCAAATATTTGCAAGATATCAATTGGATGAGAAAATAGTATTTATATTAAAATAATCATTAGAAGTACATAGGTGACAAACTTCTGTAATGACACGTATCAGAACCGAGAAACTAAGTCCCTCTAGTTGGGCCTCCACCACTTCAATCCTCTAAACAAAAATCCTCATATATAGGATTCAAGGAGGTTCTCCATCACAAATAAGGAAGAGATTGGGGGATGAACAAAATAAGTTCATACTTTCAAGGACAAAAGAATGTAGACTCAATGTGAAGTGAAATTTCTCCAGAGTGTCTTTTATCTCAAAGTTGAATTGTCTTCAAGGCTTGGATATGGCTCAATTTGTAGCCTTCAAATGGAACTTAAGGGTCGATTTGGAGTGTTTCTAGTATATGGAAGGTCAAGGATCATGGATCTCATGATATGGCATGGAAACTCGACAATTTTTTTAATTTTGAGCACCAAACCTAATGTACGCGAGTTGTAGTGGAGCAACCTGTGTATACGCTTATTGTATAACTGATAGGGCACATATATGTGTAAAAATGTGCATTTTTTTCTCTGGAATGAACAAAAAGGGGAATTCAATTCAGCAGAGGGTAATGGAAGGCCATTCAAGCAAGTTTCATGGAGTGAGGAAAACTTTGTTGTAACAAGAACAAGATACCAAAATTGGACTGGTCATTCTCAACATCCAAATTATCCCTCAAGGTCAATCCCTCAAAAACATTGCAATAAGCAATGGCTAGGACTAG
>JZKD02S0774345.1:35645-54062 GCA_000966675.3 Picea glauca | reverse complement strand
TTGCTATTTCGTATATCATTTCTGTGTATTGTGAAGATTATGCTGGATATTTTACTGTTATTCTGTTATTTCTAGCATTTCGTTCCTGTTCTGCATATTTTTATATATCTGGTATATTGCAGAATCGCCTCTTACCATGATTTGTTTGGCACCAACCTTCTTTAGTAGTTTCATACCAAGCATCAAAGCTTCGTACTCTGCTATGTTGTTAGTGCATTGAAAATTCAGTTTGTAAGAATGGTTTTCCAAATACCTAGATTTGTGATTGTGCAAACAAGCTCCTTCTCTAGCTCCTTCTTTGCTTACAGCTCCATCGAAATCCATGCTTCAGAAATCTGCTGGCAGTTCTTTGCATATTACAAGTTTCTTCCCTTTTTCCTCGGTGGTTTCTTGGTCTTCGTTCAGGTCAAATGTATCTTCTTCCAGCTGAGTGATTTGTTCTCCCATATCACCATCGTTATATAGGATAAATGAATCTAGATCAGAGTGTGCAGAGTACAGAGGATAGTTATGTGGTTTTTCTTGGTTGCTGACCATATATTTCATCAGCGTCTCTCTGTATAGTCTTCTCTGTTGCCCAAAAATTGGGATGGTGGCATACGACATATCCAACTGCAAATTACCTTTCAACTTAGCTCCATAAGACCTGGATAGCAACATACCATATTTTGGGGGAATGTCTGCGACCACAACATCCATAACCATGCTTTTTGCTGGAATCTGAACCAGAGTGATACATAAGTCCTGGATCAATATGATACATCTGACATTTTTTACGTTGATGGTAGATTTTGTTTCCCTTAATTGATCATGTCCTTGATCAATTCCCAGAGGTTGTCAGAGTAGAAGAAATTTACAAGAGGTAACTTTATCCAACCACTTCAAAACTAGAATCTAGCCCTACTAGTTTCAGAGAGGGATCTCTCTGTATGATTTAACTATGTTTTAACTTCAAGATATTAGTCTAGTTAAAAAAAATAAGATTGAAAAGGTTTGTTGTTGTTTTTGTTAAGTTGGTTGAATAAGGTCTACTCCTCCGTTGGGCTATGGGGTCTGTATTATAAAGATAGAAATCTGAACATAAACTAAAAGATTCTTTTTACAGGGCAAGCTAATGCATTCATTAGATTATTTAGCAATAAAGTGATGAAAAACATAATAGATGAGAATATCAATTAAAGTAAAGAAGCATTTAATAATTTCTTCACTTTAACATCAAAACGATAAACATTAAGATCTTTCAAAGCTGGACATAGGGTATACAAAGATAAATCCTGCAACATGCGCTACTTTAAAAGATTAGATTAGAAAACAATATGACAATTGAGAGAGAAAAACATTTAACATAGAAAAGAATAACATCACCAATGAACAACATGCGAGAATCCTGTGAAATGTCCCTTTGTATTACTGGAAGATCTCTTGATAAAAATTACAATCTTTCTAGCTTACAGGGCGTAAAGATCAACCCTTGGTACTTCAAAGTTTGAATTATTTATAATAAAAATTACATACGATCCTGTCATTAAAGATCAGGACGTGGAAATCTAAATTTAGCTAACTAACTCAACAAGATACAAAAATTCAGGAACTGTTTGATGATGTTTTGAACCTTCATGCTAATTTCTGGGGTGAATCATTAGTGAGGCCTCTACACAACTTCATCTGACTGGATAGTTGACTAGGCTTGGACACCTCGTCTCCTACTCGATAAGATTGCATAACTCTTCCCACCGAAGGTTACTGGGAACACTGACTTTGAGAAATCTTCGGTATACTTCATCCATCTCCGTATACTTAGCAAAAGTTGGCTTAATGATGAAAATGTACTACATTTCGTGCTATATGCTGATGTCTGACTGGAAATCTTCTAAGAACGCCTTGCCTACGATACTGCCCTGTATTCCCATGAATTTAGAACTATCTTTAGCCACAATGGCTAGTTTCTTTTTATAATCAAAAAGTGTCATTAACTTGTTGTTTATGACCTTTAAGCCAGGGAGGCCTTTCTTCTGCAGAGCTTCAATTTTACTGAAAATATTTGTACTCCTATGTCCATAGCCTGGACCTTTTCCTCCATTTGCAGCATCAGTCCTCTTTTGGTCAGGACCCTCTTGACCTCAAGGATGGTTTCTTTCCTATCTTCAATTTTCAACTCCTCTAACTCTTCTCTAGTTTTTGAATTCAAGAATTTAATAATCTCAGTGGCTTCTGTGGGAATTTCTCCCAATTCTCCTCTTATCTTTTCAATCGCATGCTTTCTTCTTTGCACCAGTTCATTCTTCTCGAACATGATTTGCACCATAGGCCATATTTCATTTATGGATTTGGTGATATCCATCCAGACATTTTTCTTGACCTCAGCAAGTGTTTTGCCTACCACTGTTTACTTTTGAAGTTGTTGCAATTCCTGTTTGATCTTGTCTAATGTTTGTTTCTCTTTAGAGTAGTTGGCTTGGTAAGAATACTTGAGTTCCTGAAGGTTCTCAACCTCCTTTTTAAGTCTGCTAATCTCTGTCTCCTGCAAATTCATCTCCTCCATGGATTTTTCCAATTCTATTGTCTTCTCCAGAGTTGTCAATGGAGTCGCTGAGGGAATTTATGCTGTAGATGATGTGCTTACTCCTGTGAGTGGAACTGCACTCAATGGAATGACCTCCATGGGCTTTGATTGTTCCTTCTCTTTCAATAGTTTTTCCAATTTTGCTTCCATCTCCTTCAACAATGCATTCTCCTCCATGATCAGCTTGAGCATCTCATCCTTTTCCCCTTCTGTCTCAGCTATCTCCTTTGCCTGTGAATCTTTTGTTGGTGGCAGTTTCAACTGTTTCCTCAAAGATGCTATATCGACATTCTTCTTTTTAAGCATCTCCTCGACTATTTTCACATTCGAGGGATCATACCTGATCTTGAGGACTAGTTCTTCCAATGTCTTAATTATGTTATCCTTTGCAAAGGATGATATCTTTTATAATTTTAGTTGTGTCTAGACATTGCTCAGAGATACCTGTAACTTAGAGGCAGTAGTAGAATCATTTTCCAACGCGGAGAAAATTATTTCACCAGTTTTCCTGTGCAGATCCATTTGATCAGCAAGATGCACATCCCTTGTATGAAACTCGAACGTTGCCCTTTTGTAGTCAGTGATTTCTTTCGGGTCTAGCACCTGTGCCTACAGAAATTCCATGTGCATTCTACCCTTCTCTGTGTCGAATGCAGACAACAGTCTGCGTTGAGTTGTTGATGTCTGTTTCCAAAATTGAGCATATGTATTGTTGGTCAGTGTCTGATTTTTCTTTTTCATCAGATCATATTTCTCAAAAATACTCAATTTTGGTCCTCCTTTGCTCGGCTGGTTGAATGGTGGAGTATTTGTGGGCTCCTTAGGAACAAATGTAGAAATGATCTGCTTGCTTCTTGAGATGAGGAGTGACCGATCATCCTTCATAGTTGCAGTGGATTGGTTTCCCTTATCACTAGCCGTATCAGGTGTGTAACTGGTTTTTGGCCTCTTGGTATGTAATTGGAAATCCTCGGTCGAGACTTCAGTGATAGGAGGTGAAGAATCCTTCCTGATCCTTTTCTCCTTGGGAACCTATGGTGTATTTGTCTGCGAGATGATGACCGAAGGGTCCTGATGTTCTATCTCGACCAAAGTGTTCAGTTCCCATTCTGTTTGATTCGTGAACTTCTCTATCTTGGGCTTGGGTGAATGAACATATGGGACGTTTTTATTCTTAATCCTCATCTCAGAAATTGTCCCACATGGATCATAGTGCCTTATGAAGCTAACAAAAAACTTCATCACTTTTAACAGTCTATCTGCTTCCTCCCCAGTGCCTCGGCTATTACAGATGAATGATCCTATTTTCCCTTTAATTCTAAGTTGTTGTTTCTTTTTCAGAGACACAAAATGTATGTCATCTGAGTTAATCATTTGTCTTATGTATTCCAGAGAAAATATCCTCATGGGTAAATACTTGGTCAAGTTATATGGAGCCAACTCTCATCCATATACTCTGATCTCTGTGTGATCTTAGTACAGGTACCAGTCTCCATTTTTTGCAAGGTCCAAGAGGTGTAAAATCCTCTGAATCTCCTCATTTATTCTTGGTTCAGGTATTCCACTAAGCATGCTCACCACTGGGTGGTATAACTACTCGATAAAATGTTTGAAGCTGAATTCTGAAGAATTTTGTCGGAGCAACGAAGTCCACACTGTCACCGCTTGCGGCTTCCCATCCTGGTCCATCTTCTACATTGAAAAGGAGAATATGTACGGATGAAAGAAACTGAACATGTAGGCCAGTATTGAGGAATACCAGAACATGCCCTTTGTGTCGAAATTCAAAAACTATTCATGAATATTGTTGGCTAGGAAAGTGCTTTAATCGAACTGCATGGTGGGTTTTTCTTCTATGGAGAAGATGGACAGAAAACCCAATATGGGTTCATCTACCCATTGGTCGGAAAAAATAACCCAGTAGAGCACAGAGTGACGAAATGATTTGGTTTCCCTTTACTGAGAACAAGGAGGAAGGGTACGTGGGATTTGTCTTGGGGTGCTGAGGAGCCTGGGGAAGGAAAAGCTCAAAAATTTGGGCTCTCTAGGGAAATGATAGTTTCTAGTATAACTCTGTGATGACCTCGAGATTAAAAGGGGAGACGGATTTGGTTCTTGTAATTTTCATCATCTGGTCTATGGCCTCTAGTGTGATGAAAAACAAAGTTTCTCCTAAGGAAGACACTACGGCTCTCTGGTCAGGAAGATAATGAGCCTGGCACTTGATGGAGAACTCAGGTAAATGGTGGACCTGGGGTAAAATATACAGAGGAAGGTTGGACTCCCAGAGCCCAATTTCATCACTTTGATCTAACAAAACCTCTTTAAGCCATGACTGCAAATCCGCGAAGTCAAATTCGCACCTGGTGTCTGCAAATAAATGATCTTTGTCAGCCAGGGAGATCCTGTCGATATCGACAGGAGGAAAGGATTTTCCTCAGATTCTGACCTCTTTGATTTTGATGCCATTGCTGTGAAAATACCTGCAAGTCAAACAATCATTAGTGGGGATGACGGTGGCTTTGGAAGGTTGACTGAAATAGATAGAAAATGGGGAAACTGTGCTCTGGTGCGATGGGAAAGATATTCTCTAGTAAGATGACACAGTGAGCAATGGAAGAATGAAGGGGAATGGTATTTTTGAGAAAATGGATACCCATTGGGTGTGGGGGACAGGTCAGTAGGCTAACGGATAAGTTAGCCTGTAATAAATTGCCAACAGATCATTTGGAGCATGAGATGGTAGGTGAAAATGAATGAAAAATATGACTGAGTGGCATGGAGGGAGTTGATTGGGACTTAACCATGGTGAAGGGACTTGTGATAGGGTGAAAGGACTAACAAAGTAATGATATCTGGTCTTTAGGGGAGAACATGGAAAATGGCGTCATGGGGTGACAGGGTATGTCATACCGTGGGAGGCAGTGGGAGTCTAAACTAATGGATTACTGCCACGTAGGGGAAAAGGGGCCCACCAGAAAACAATCCATTCTGGACCCCTCACCCCCTCCATTAAAAACAGATTGGTCAGGGGGGTTCAAAAACTACCATCAGTCGTCCATCGGCGCGCCTGCCTTTAGACCGTAGATCTGTGCGCGGTGTTTAAACAACATTTTGGACCCCCCCCCACCGTTAAGAGAAGAACGGTCGGGGGAGGGGGGTCCATAATTCAATCTCATCCATTGATGAAAGCGCTGGTGCCTCAGCCGTTCAGATGTGTGCCTTTGTTATCTCTGATTCTGGAGCCCCCCCACCGTTAAAGGTAGAACGGTCGCGGGGGGGGGGGGTCCAAAAAAGATTTTCAATCATAGATCTGAGCACCAACCTCTCAGTCGTTCATTTGTGCACTATTTTTAATATGTGAGTGCGAAATCATATTTTTTCCGAAAACTTAAGATAAGTGTAATATGTGGGTTTTCCCAAGCTTTCCCTGTTTTTATCACCATGGGGGTTAGACATCAAACCTTTAAACCTGAAAGATATGGTTCAACATCGATCATCATGCTTGTTTTATTAAGATAAAACAAACTACCATATGCTCTAACCTAATTACCTATGACAATTAGCCTAGATTAAACTGTTGTACTAAGAAATTACTCTATCCTGGGGTTATTTGACCAAGATTAGGCAGTTTGGTCCAATTCATTCACTAGCTAACCTAAATCACCTGGCTAAGATTAAACAGTTTATCCAAGCTTATTCACTACTCCTATCAACATCAATTTAAAAGACTTGGCCATGCTTGAACTGTATGGACCAAATCATTGTTATTGCATGGGGCTCTATTGAATTTCTTTTATGCCCTCTTTTATTCTTTTTCTTTCTCATTTCTTTTTCTTTTTATTTTTCTCAAATTATTTGCATAATGGAAAATCATTTGACAAACAAAAACACTAAAGAGATAACATTTCAGTCACCAGTTGATCCTATAAATTATAGGGTTATAACACCTTAGACACAAGGGTAATCAAAATAGGAAATAAACATTTATTCCCTCAAGCCCCCTCTTTTGTGGAATCATGGCCCCCTATAACTCTAGTCTTTATCCATCTAGCAACCAACGATGTGTTTATTATTAATAATGATCAAAACATTACATTTCTTGGGCACACTGGCCTTTTAATAATTTTTTGGGCACTCTGGCATCTCAACATTATAACAATACATCATTTAAAAATGGGGGTTCAAAACCCCAGGGTGTTACATCCCCTCCCCCTTATTGTGGCACTGTCCTCAGTGCATATACAAAATAGAGATCAAAATCTCAAAATTTATTCAAAAATATGTGGGTACTCTGCCCGCATGGCATCTTCATGTTCCTAGGTAGCATCTTCAGGACTGTAGCAGGTCCAGTGAACTTTTACCAGCTCTATAACTCGATTCTTGAGCATTTTGACCTTTATGTCCAATACCCGCACTGGCTGAACCTGAAAGTCTCCCTCTGTCTCTACCTAAATCATATGCCAATCAATAACATGGTTAGGATCATGTACATATTTCTTTAGAAAAGATACATGAAATACATTATGCCATTCATGGAAGCATGCAATGCAAGAATGTATGCAACTGACTCTATTTTGTCCAATATTTCAAATGGACCACAGAATTTGGTTGCCATCTTTGTACAACTACCCAGTTTCAAGGAGCTTTTCTTGGGCTTCACTTGTAAAAACACATGATCCCCTTCTTTAAATTCTCTAGTTGTCTTGTTCTTATCTGCATAAAATTTCTGTCTATACTGAGCTTCCTTCAAATTCTACTTGATCTTAACCATCTGGTCTTCCATATTCTTAAGCAACTCTAGCCCAAGTACCACTGTATATGTTGGGTTTTCCCAACTCACTAGAGTATTGCATTTCCTACCATAGAAGGCTTCAAATGGTCTCATTCTCAATGAATCTTGATACCCATTATTATATGCAAACTCAACCAAGTGTAAGTAATCTTCCCACTTAGTTGGATTATCCATCACATAAATTCTCAACATATCTTCAATTACTCGGCTGACCCTCTCTGTTTTCCCATCTGACTGTGGATGGTGTGATGTGCTAAAGTTTAGATTTGTACAAAGTCCTTTAAACAATCCCCTCCAGAAATTGGAGGTAAACTTTGTATCTCTATCCGAGACAATTTTCCTAGGCATCCCATCAACCTAGCAATCTCTCTCATGTAAATTTATGCAATATTATCCAGTGTATGTGTTGTTTTTATAGGAACAAAATGAACATCCTTTGTTAATTTGTCAACCACTACCATGATTGAATCATGTTGTCTTGTTGTCCTGGGTAATTTAGTTATGAAATCAATGGTTATCACTTCCCATTTCTTCTCTGGGATTGGTAATGGCTACAACAAATCCGTTGGGTGCCTATGCTCAGCCTTCACCTTCTGAAATTCCATATATCGAGTGATGTAATCAGCAACATCCTTTTTCATTCCCGGCCAAAAGAATTGGCTTCTTACTTCTATAATCGTTTTATGGTAACCGAGATGTCCAACATAAGGAATGTCATGCATTTCCTTTAATGCCAAATTCCTCAGTTCTCTGGAACTAGGAACATAGATTCTATTCTTATGCATGAGTAATCCATATTCCTTTATCTCATACTCCTTTATTTTTTGTTGTAAATATCCTTGTTGTAAGATTTCCTTTACCTGTAGGTAATGTTGATCTGTAACAAGACCATCTAAAATTTTGCTCTTCATGTCTAACTGATGCATACTGACAACAGTAGCATGCACAAGATGCACTCTTCTACCAAGTGCATCGAAAAATTTATTCTCTTGCCCTTTGATATGATTTATATCGAGGTCATATTCACTTAAAAATTCTAGCCATCTGGTTTGCCTGGCATTCAAGGTTGGTTTTTCAAAAATATACTTCAGGCCATTGTGGTGTGTTCTTAATTCGAATGTCTTCCCCATGAGATAATGCCTCCACATCCTCAAGGCGTGGACAATGGTAGCATGCTCCAAGTCATGTGTGGCATAGTTCCTCTCATGCTCCTTAATCTTTCTGGACTCATAACCAATGGCATGTCCATTTTGCATGAGGAATCCCCCAATTCCTTCCTTACATGCATTTGTACATACCACTAAACTTTCATTTGGGTCAACAATCTTTAACATAGGTGCACTAGTAAGTAATTCCTTCAACAGATTAAAATTATCTTCACACTTAGGTGTCCATTCAAATTTAGTTTCCTTCTTTTGCAAAGAATTGATGGGATGAGAAATCTTAGAGAACCCTACATTGAAACTTTTGTAGTAACCAACTAATCCCATAAAATATCTGACTCCTGACACATTTCTGAGTGTTGGCCATCCTCTAATGGCTTCAATCTTCTCTGGACCTACTGCTATGCCCTGCTCTAAAATAATGTGTCCCAAGTAATGGATCTTCTTTTGATAAAAATAACACTTACTCAGCTTGGCATACAACTGATGTTCTCTCAGCACTTGCAATACCAATCTTAAGTGATGTTCATTCTCCTCTTCAAACTTAGAATAGATAAGTATGTCATCCAAGAACACTATGACAAACTTATACAAATAATTTATGAATATGCCATTCATTAAGTACATAAAGAAAGTTGGTGCATTGGTCAATCCAAATGGCACCACTACAAATTCATAATGCCCATACCTGGTCCTAAAGGTTGTCTTATGAATTTCTTCTTCCTTGATCCTTACCTAATGGTATCCTGACCTCAGTCAATCTTCGAATATATCTTTTCTCCTCTTAGCTTATCAAAGAGGTCATCGATTATAGGTAGAGGATACTTGTTCTTTATAGTATACTTGTTCAGTTGTTGAAAGTCAATACACAGCCTCAAGGTTCCATCCTTCTTTTTGAAAAAGAGTATTGGTTCTCCACAAGGTGAAACACTCGGATGTATGTACCCTTTCTTTAAAAATTCCTTCAATTGCATTTGTAATTCTTTTAACTTTGGTGTGCTCATTTTGTAAGGTGTTTTTGACTTCGAGGTAGCTCCAGGCACTAAATCAATTGAGAAAAATATCTCCCTTATTGGTGGCAACCATGGTATTTCTTGGAATACATCTTCAAATTCCTATAGTACCAAGAAATCTTCAAGGCTTGGCCCCTTTGTATTTTCTGGCTCTTCCACATGAGCTGCATGCAATTGACATCCTTTTCTAAAACATCTCTTCAGTTGTAAGGCTAAAATCTCCCTTATAGAGATGGGTCTTGGAACTCCTTTCACAGTGTTTTTACTTTCATCTTCATCAAGACATGTGAATGTCTTTCTATGACAATCTAGGACATCATGATGCTTTTCCAACCAATCCATTCCAATTAGAATATCATAATACCCCAATGGTATGATTTTTAGATCAACATTTTTATTCACACCATTAAGAATTATGGAGCATACTCTGACCATATCATGGATTCTCCTTTTGGTTCCAGTGGCTAGCTGAACCAAACTTGATTTTCCAAGCTTACTTTTCTCCAAATGTAATCTGCCCACTATTTTAGGATCAATGTAAAAATGACTTGCTCCTGAATCAATTAAAATAGCAACAAGATGATTTATAATCTTACCTTCCACCTCGATCATATTGGACCAGTACTTTGCTTGTCGATCATCTAAAGATGCATATATTCTTCCCATATCTTCGATTTTTTTAGCCTCTTGGACATTGTGCACAATCTTCACTCTATCCTTTCCGTGTGGGAAATCCTTGCACAAGTGATATTATTTGCATCCCCAACATTGGATAGGTGGTCTTTCCCTTTTTCCCAAGGAGTCTTCTTTCTTGGATTCACCCTTAGCATATTGATCTTCATGATTTCTATTAGGTTCATTCCTAATGAAGGGAGGTTTGAATCATTTCCCCCTCTGATCAAACTTCTCCTTCTTCTTATCCTTCCAATATATATGCAGGGGTTCTCTTCCCAGTCCTTGCTCATATAGGTATTTAGCCTTTCTAATGGCCTTAGTCAAGGTCTTGGTCTCATCATACCTAATATTTTCTTTATAAAAGGATGGAAGTCCACTCAAAAACCTTTGTATCTTTACCTTTTCATCGTTTATAAACCCAACATATTTCAACAATCCCAAGAAATTCTTCTCATATTATGCCATAGTCATGCTTCCCAGCCTGAGTTCAAAGAACTCCTGCATTTTCTTGTCATAGAAATGATCTGATAGGTACTCCTTCGGGAAGTACTTCTTGAACTTCTTCCAAGTGATCCTATTCTCATTAATATGTTCAACTTTCTTCAGTTGATCCCACCACATTGAAGCTTTCCCATGCAAATGGTAGGTGGAAATCCTGGCTTCCAGGTTTGATGAATAGTTATGCAATTGAAAATACCTCCTGATTCCAAGCAACCATGCTTTAGAATCATCTTCCTTTTCTTTTTCACCATCGAAGGAGGGTGGCTTAAGCTTCCTCGGATCTCCTTGCAAACTTTCCACTTCATGTCTCCTTCTTTGGTGTCTAACAGGAGACACCTCTGGACTTCTTATGGAATCCTCCTATGCATAAAACTTTCTTCCTGATTAAGGATGTGAGTGGTGTATATGAGTTCTTCTAGCACTTCTCGAATAACCAACTCTTCCACAATCCTCTCTTCTTTCACGAAACATGCCTTCTTCCTCTTGTTTTTAGTTTGATCCCTTTTTCATTTTCCTCTGCAACACTCGAGCATTTATCTGACTTTTCTCTCTCATCAGTCTCTGATTGTCTTCTTTGTATCTCTGCACTTCTATTTTCAAGCTTCTTATAGTTTCTATTAATTTTTCCTACTCTCCTCTTCGCTGGCGTCCATTGGACTCTGTCTCTACATTACCAATTCTGGTGTTCTGGCCTTCAGCCTCCTTATCATGGATGGAGTCTTCTTCACCTCCTTCCATTTGTTGAATACATATTCTGATTTGACGTGTTTAAACCCCTTAACTCTGCAAAATGTGCAAGTGACCATTTTGTTAGAATTATGCATATGATAAGCAAAATTTGTCAACAATGCTACAAGTACTTTTTCTTCTCAATTCATGAATATCATAAATGTGTCAATATGCACCGTATAACACTTCCATGTTATCCCTTAGTTGATACATAATTTAATTATGCACAGGCACTCCCTTCAAACCACTTCCCTAGGTGACCACGGATCGAAACTATGGCCAAATCCTTCCTAGAGTTTTCGCAACTTCGGAACCTTAAGCCAGGACTAGATCAATGGTCCTTATCCTCATTCACGATCAATGATCGAGATCCACTTCGAGAATCTGCATTTCAGAAGTTTGACACTTTTGACCTCTTCTTTTCCTTGGAGTAATCCATACCTAAAGTTCTATATTGGGGGCCATGTGTCCACCTCAAATCAATGACTCTAGTCCACTTCAGGACTTCGGCCTTTGAAAGTATCAACTTCCCTCACTTGCTTCCTCCCGGAACGCTTCCACCCATAGTTCATGTATTGTCGATGTGTTTCCTCCCATAGATCGACAACTATGAATTACTTCAGCTCTTCGGGCTTCAGGAGTTTCAAAATATCCGCCTTCACTTTATCCCAGAGTGTTTTCACTCGAAGTCGACGATTTGTCGACACGTGTCTCTCACAAATCAGCGGTTGTGAATCACTTTGACTCTTTGGGCTTCGGGAGTTTAAAACTCTCTGGCTTCGCTTTCTCCCAGAGTGTTGATCCTCTGAACCGCTGTGAGATATACTGTCGTGTGTCTTCTGGGATCAATGGTCGATACGTACTCTGACGTTCGGGAGTTCTCAACCCAACGCAAACTGTTAGATATTTTTCCTCTAGATTGCCTAGTCTCTGGACTACACAATATGTCGACACGTGCCAAAATACTAGAAGCAGACACGTGGCCCAATAAGACGGGTGACACGTGTCACATTCTAACTGACATTTCAATATTCCACAGGTTCAAAACTTACTGACATGTGGCACACATCCCATGTTTCCACATCATCCTAGGTGACGTCCGTGAGCCACGTCACTTTGAAAATTTTGGGCTTCATAAGATTTTACGCTTGCCTTCCAAGGTCCACATCACCTTCAGGTGACATCATCATGCCTCACCACTTAGGCTCTTCAAGCTTTAAGAGTTTCCACACTATCACACTTCCAAATCTCCTGAACTCTGAATTCCCAAACTGGCCAATCTGTTAACATGTGTCTCCCTTATCAAATGATCTGTATTAACCCTAGACTTCGAGACTTCGGGAGATATTGCTGCAAAGATCAATGGTTCTTGTTGATTTGATATCAATGGTCCTCAATTACTTAGGGACTTCAGGTAGTTCTTTCCCCAGTGTTTCTCTCTGCAAAAACTTCTAGAGTACTAAGTCTTCGAAGTAGGAGATCTAGCACCACGTGTCCTTCTTAATGGATGGTCCATATGAACTTTGGGCTTCAGGCCTTCGGGAGTTCTGGATTTTCACATTAGTATTTCTTTTGAAGTGGTTATTCGCCAGGGTGCCGCCAGGGTGCAGGATCTCCTGCCACGTGTCCACTTCGATCAATAGTCTGGATCTACTCCGGCTCTTCAAAGCTTCGAGCTTTCAAGATTCCTTTACTCACTTAGTTTCTTCTTGCTTCCTCCTGATGTACGAGATCACTTGAAACGTGTCCCCTACTTGAAGATCAATGACCCATGAGTGATTCCAGAGACTCAACTCGCTCACTCTTTAATTTCCTTCCCGATCTATGCAATTCGAAGATGCTCATCCATAGTGGGGTCGATATCCACCGTTGTTTTGTTGATCTATCAAGATCAACGATCCTGAGCGATTGCAGGCTCACAACTTGTAGAAACTTTAATTTCCTTTTCGATCCTCGTAATGCCTCCCCACTGTCGATTTCTATCCCATGAGATATGATGGTTGTGACTTAACCTTTGCTTCTCCTTTTTCAAACGACCCTGATTCACCTTCCCTCTGATCCAACAATCCCAGATCTCCCTTGATCCTACAGTGGCGATCGCTCCCGAATTCAAAGGGGACGGTCACGATCCTTCGAACCCTTACAAAGGATCTCTGAATTTCTAGCTCCTACATAGATTTTGCAATGTCATTCCTCCTTATATTTTCAAATTCATGTTCAAAATTTGATCTCAACCATGAGACTTTGACCAACAGACCTGACCTAATGTTTCAACCAGAAGCTATGATACCAATCTGTAACACACCCCGAACACCCACAGGCCAGGGTGTGCCACCTTCAAGCCCACCCTTGGAATTCTTTCTCTTACCTATACCTTTTTAAATTAATAAGGACACATAAAAGAACATATCTGACGACATGCACAAAAATAAAAAACAAACATGCATATTCTAAAGATTCAATTAAACGATAAATAAATACACAACAGAATACATTCATATACAGGTAAATAATACCATAACAGAGAGCTCTTATCTTTATAAAATATGGCACCAACTGGCTGCAGACCAAGGACGTTCCACCCAACCATAGACACTATTGTTCTAAATCTCAACAATAGTGTCACCCTCGATCCAGGGCTATGAATCCACAAGGACGGTTCTAGAGTGTTACTTGGCTTCCCAAACCAGTCAGTACTCAAGCTCTCATAGGCTTTCCCAACACTCACAACAATCCAAGTACCCAACTCTCTTCTACCTAGCCCACACCACCCAAGAGAATGGACCTCCACCCTTCTCTTCCATGCAGTCCCTCAAGCAGTCCTTCTCCTTCCAGGTCCCTAGCGCAACTGGTCCAAAATATCAAATGATGGAACTCTTAGGAATCATAGCTGTGAAAAAAGTTGGACACATGCCAACACATCTCAGACATGCAGGCCTCAAGTCATGGCTAGATTACACCAGTGACCACTATAGCCAACAATACCATGGCTACTCTTCGATGGTTTGTTTCCCCTTTCCCAATCCAAGATGTAGATGAGGATGTATCAATGAGTGATAGGTAAGGACAATATGAATGGACAAGTGAGAAAGCGAGTGAACAAATGAACGAATGATTGAATGAAGGAGCGAATGAGCCATCAGCTAACCCCCCTCAATAGACCAGGGGTGGGTTTAAGTATTTCATGGGGAATCAATAACCTCCTAGCATTCCCCAAGAATCTCACATAACTGATCCACTCCCTAAGACACAAGGGTAATCAAAATAGGAAATAAATATTTATCCCTTTAAGACCCCTCTCTTGTGGAATCATAGCCCCCTATAACTCTAGTCCTTGTCCGTCTAGTAGCCAACAATTTGTTTATTATTAATAATGATCAAAACATTACATTTATTGGGCACACTGGCCTTTTAATAATTGTTTGGGCACTCTGGCCTCTCAGCATTGTAACAATACATTATTTAAAAATGGGGGTTCAAAACCCCGGGGTGTTACATGTAGGAGGGAAGACTCAAAAGAGATGTCCTCAAAATATCTTAAGAGGATGCCCTTGACCTAGATGGGGTGATATGGATGGGAGTCACATGCATGAGGTTTACATGAGATGATTGGAATGCACAGTTTAATTGTGAGAGTGACAACATAAGGCTAGAGCTAGAGGGGGTTGATGACATTAGATTATAGAGACACCTCCCTGATGACCCTGTAACTGAATCAAGAGAGATAAATGTCACACTTAGAATGATTATTAAGGCCACATAAGAATATTTATGGAGGGAATATTTAGTTTTATTGGTTTTCATCACAATCCATTTGGTTGGGAGAGGTTATAGAAGCGCTAAAATGAAGGAAAGAGATTCCATTTTCTATCATTTGAGAAGACAATTTTGCTATGTTCACATAGGAAATGTGGCTAATTTAGGCATGAATTCCTCATCCACTATTGTCATGACTACACCTGGGTACCCTTGTGTGCCTAGTCATCGAAGGGCATAGATAGGGGAAGCTCCACCAAGAAAAATAGATATGGATTCACCACCAAAGGCTCAAAATAGATGGGGATAAACTTCAACACCTCCACACACTGATATATATTTCATAGATACTAGGAATTTGGAAGAGGGGTTTGAGTCTAGGCATGTGCTAACCACTATGCAACAATTGGAAGATATATAATATAGAGTTCATCATCAGAGGTGAAACACTATAAGCCAAGGGGTGGACAAATATCTAGAGATCATGGTCATAGACATAAGTGTCTCTTGCAATCGAATTATCCAATAAAACAAAACTATTGAATTTTACTAGCATGCCATGGAGATGATTGCATGTATAATGGAAAACATGATTGATCAAGATAACCCTCTCCTAGAACACATTCTAGACATCCTTCAATTGTTGTATAATAAGTATGATTTTTTCCAAGAAGAAATATGTCACATGAAACATTTGTCTTGCATGCTCAAACTGTAGACAGACAAATTTTTACACAACAACAAATGAGAAACTAATTTTTCTAGATGAAGGTGGCTCACAACACCCCAACTCCTTCGATGATGAAGAAACTTATTCATTTTTTCCTATTATGATCTCATATGGTGATAGTCATGATTTTTTTTTTTCATGTGGTTCACAGCACCGGATATCGGAAGCTCGCTACTTCCACGTAAACCTCCCTGGAATCCGCAAGAGAACATAGGGAGGGCGGGTATTTCAGAACATCCCATTTAAGGGCATAACATGTCACTTACAAGGAATTGAACCTGGGTGGGGAGGGTAACAATCATTCCTCCCAACCACCCAAGCTACATCCAATGGACATGGTGATAGTCATGATATGTCTAAGTCTAGATCTAAATTTTAAATATCACTATTTTTGTTTAGGAAGCAATGGTCTTTCCTAGACAACTTGCTTAGGGGAGAATATATATGTACATATAAGCATCGCTATCGATAAACTGATAATCTTAATAATTGCTAAATATATTTGTCAGTTTGAATCTCTATTAACTTTGTGTTTTTGTGCCTACAAACAAATCTTTAAAACTTATTTTGGAAATAGATAGGAGATTTTTTTATCCTTTTGGAACCTCTTAGTGGGTTAGTAACCTATGTTTTGAGTGTATAGATAAAATATATTACTCTTACTTAAGAAAAATCCCACACCTTTCTATAATCATGAAAAAAAACAATTACAAGAATATTAAAACTTGGTTCTCCACATGTTTGGTTGCAAAAGTATTGATGAAGCCTTATTGTGCTTGCATAATGATCAAATCATTCTCTAAATAAAAACCAATTAATCTCCATGCAATTTTGAACAAATATAAATACCACAACCATGCACAACTGCATTGATATATGCACCAAGTTATGTGTTCCCCCATTCCAAATAATGAGCCTTATCACTATGTCTTACAAACCAACCCTTAAATCCTAAGTTCAAGATAAGGACATTGATAATATTTCACTCAAAATCCAAGTATCTCATATGAATTAGGGAGCAATGCTCTATAATCCATGTTCCATATTTTGTAAAAGAACACTCTTTCCATATTAAAAATTAATCAAAGTTCCAAATGGTGCAATATAAACTACACCAACAAGGTTAAAAACCCCAAATTCCTTTTTCTACTACGAACAAATTTCTAAAGCTAAATCAAAGACAATTAAAAATGAGCATTTAATTTTCATAATAAATAATTTACAATGTAATTATAAGGTGTTGCATACAAGGTATCAATCGGGTTATCTCAAGTGGTTGGGAGGAATGATTGTTATCCTCCCCTCTTAGGTTCAATTTCCACAAGTGACATGTTGAGCTTATAAGGAAGGAAATAATTGTTGCACCAATGAGAGATTATATTGAAAATTGGTTACAAAAGGCCTTAACTAAAATAACGGAACCAGATCAAGAAGAGAAAGTTAAAACTAGTCACATAATTCCATTGAGGGAGAATACAAAAGGTGCATCAACAAGCAGATAATGAGAGAGAGAATCCATCATAATAAGTAAACTAGTCATCTTTCACAATCTTCTATTATTTATACTTTTCGTTTATAAATCATCCAATTGCGTATTTTCATTTCTTAGAACCCATAAACGATATTTGATCGTTTCCTTTTTCTTCTTTCAGGTCCAACCTTGTTTTGTTTTATTTTATGGTCCACGAGAGCCCCATCCCAATCCATTTGGACAAATGCAATCCTTTTTATTTTAATGAACAACAGACTATTATTTTTTGAACTCCCAAGAGAGCTATTTTGGGGTGCAACTCTAATGATTTCTCAAACTCTAAGTTTATGAGCACAATATTTTTGAACTACACCTATCATATTCCCTTTTGTTTTGAATGAAATACTCATTTAAAGTTCTCTATAATTGTGGACTCATATTTTTCCCTCTTATGAATGTGATCGATTTTTATTACACTGTGATGGATGTGAGGAATGTTTAATTTTCATATTATGGTTAATTTACACTTATATAATATTCTATTTATATGTTATTTCATTCCTTAAAAGATTCATGGCCCTTCTCTCAAGAACTTTGTATGTGAATATTCTTTAATTTTTTAATAACATTTTTATGTCAATTCTGTCTAGCTCAATCGATTAAGGTGTGGGCTTTGTTTGATAAGTGACCCAAGTTCAATACCCTTATGGTATGTTTAGTCGGGAGGAGACACCAAAAAATCCAACCATGTTAAGGGTTGGTGCGGCCCAGGCCGAGTGCAATCCTCAGGTGATTTTGACAACTTAGATTCCTCTGGTTTGTGGTTTCTTAGGCAACTATTGAAATGATAGCCTCTCAAGTGACAAGAATTTCTAAAAAAAAAAAAAAAATAACATTTTTTTTTTTATTTCAAGCAATAAAGATTATGTTTTATTGTTTAGCATTCTCCTAATTTGAAAGAATATCAAGTTAAATCTTTCAAAAAATAATAGAGGAGTACCACCTTTATAAAAATGCAAGG
>JZKD02S0774344.1:947776-962014 GCA_000966675.3 Picea glauca | reverse complement strand
GTTAGCAGACCTCCTTATCCCTGCTAATCCTATAGAGATGTCTGACCTTGAACTTGACAGCTTGGAGGCCGCTCACAAAGAACATGACACACCCGGAACCAACAGAAGGAAGAAGACCGAAGAAGTCCAAGACTTAAGCAACACATCAGAAAAGACTACTTCAGTATCACCTAGCCGACGGGGTGATGACGAAGTAGAAGAGATAAATGGAAAAGAAGATGAGCATAAGCTAGGCGAAGTAACACCGCCTAGAGATGAGGCTAATCCCTTGAAGAAGAGGAAGGTTTCTCCCCCGAAACCCTCTTCCCAGAAGAAATCCAGAGCCACCTTGACTAAGATGTAGACTGTGCTCACTGTCGATGAATTTGAATTCATCATCGCAGTTGTAAATGACACCTCACAGGAAATCTTAGAGAAACATGAAGCCAATCAGGAGGAGATGTATGAAAGAATTGAGGTTGAACTCTGAGGGGTACAACATGCCCTTCAGTCCAGTCACACAATGTCCACTATGCCCCTGTCGTCAGAAGAACCAGAGTTGGGAGATGAGCCAACCCAACTCCGCAGACTAGCTGATGCGACCAAAGCTCACCTTTGTCGCGCACAAGAAGAAGCAGAACAAGCCACCCAGGCCTTGAATCATGTGCAATAAGTAGTCATAGAACAATGCCGAGTTGCGGAGTAGGAGAAGGTTGCTCTCCAGACAAATTTTGACGAGGAGAAAGCACAGATTCAACAAGAAAAAGAACAGTTTCTCGTAGAGAAACTCGAAGTGAAAGAAGTAGTCAACAGAGCACTTCTCTATGTGACAATCTTAGAGCCAAAGTCATAAGGAGAATCAAGTAGAGAAGCTCGTAGAAGCTATCCAGTAGATACAACAAAGAATAGCAGACTTAGAGCTATGAACAGTGCCCGACACTCTGCGGGATGTGAGGGATCAAAGAGAAGCAATTGTTCGAAGTGCAGTTGAAAGAATAAAGGCCCTTACCATGGAATGTAAACAACTAAGTGATCACAGTGCCCAGACTTATGAGTGACTCACTGAGAATCCAGAACTGAAGGCACTGGAGTCACAGCTCCAGGAGGCAAAGCAACAAGCAGAAACAATACATGCGCAGTTGAAGCCCCTGTTAGCTATTAAAAGGATGAAGTGATCCCAAGAGAAGCACACTGCCCAACAATAGGTCCACACCATTCAGAGAAGAGTCATAGAAGTGACTCAAAGGCTCCAACCTATACAGGATGAGGCTTGCCAACTGTTTGCAGAGATCAAAGGCCAAGGAGAAGAACTGGAGCAAGTCGTCACTGCAACAGAACAACGCTTAGAGGGACCTTTCATCGAAGCTATTATCCAAGATTTCGCTAAGCAGGAGGTCGTAGCACAGCAAAAAGTTGAAGCACCTTGAGCCAATCTCGAGTCTTTTGAAGCATAGCTACCCATATCAAAGTGACTTGGGATGAGTCACAAGTTAGTGTTAGGGTCCTGTTGGCCCTTGACCAAGTTTTTAGGATCCTTGGTCATGTTTGACCTATTTTTGGGACTTCGACAGGTTGTCGATGGCGGAGCACAAATCGAAGCGGAGATCACAGATCTTGGCCCCTTTTTAGGGATTTTTGGGCTTATGTAACGGGTATGGGGATGTCATCCCATGGGTTTACCCATGCTTGGGCCTATTTTGTAATGTATAAATAGAATTCTAGGCGATGTAAGATGTGCTAAGTGTGAATGACTAGTCAGTAGTAAGTTGTGCAAGTTGTAAGTGCTTTGTGCATGTTGTGTGAGACTTACAGGGCTAAGTGCAAGTCACTATAAAAGGCTGTGTAAGATTTTGTGCCTAGATCTACTCGGGGAAGGAGGATCTGGCAGAGTGCGTGCAGATCTCATGTCCTATGTGGAGTATATTTTTATGGCTATGTGCATGTAGAATATTGAGAGAAGCTAATAAAGAAGACAAAGAGTTGGTGGACGTAGCCCCGAGGTAGGGGTGAACCACGTATATCCTGTGTTTTGAATTCTTTGTGCTTTATGGTTTCTCTCTTGTTTATGTGATTAAATGATCAGTGTGTTACTTAGATGATAAATGAATCTAATATGGTAGCTTAGTGTTGAATAATGTGAATGAATGCTAGATCTAATCTATGTTAGTATGCTTAGTGCTTGAATCTATTGAATCTATGGGAATGTTGCACTGATCTACTATTAGGGTTTAACTGCGATGTAAACTAAGACTGGATATTGATGAACTCTAATTGTTAAGTGCTCTATTAAGGTGTTACAATCACAGCTCTGTGTCCCAGCTAAGGTTGTAGACACCGGAGTCCTGCAACCACCCCTGCCTCTACCTCGGGTGAGACTTCATCTGTTTCGCAGGTGTTGCCAAAAGGGCCAATAGTTAGGGTTTTGTTGGTGCGTTGTTGTAGCATTGAACCCCAGGTCTGCCCCTATGCAAACAGTCATATCAAGAGGGAGCTTATCAAATAAAAGGGGCTAACGCCCGACACTCTGAGTTTTCGTAGCAGGGCGAAAGGGAAGGTCGTGGGTTCCCTTAAACTTGCACCAAGAACCGAAAGGTTCTGGGTTTAACTATAGAATGAGAACATCAAGGTCTAAGAGAATTTTTTGGCTTCATAATCAGAGATCCTTGACCAAGAAGTTGGACTGGTTCCCTGACCTTCTAAATTAGGAACCATGAATGGAGATTATGTCCTTTAAGAAAAATGAAAAATTTTATTCCCCGTCATGGGTGTTTTACAAATTGGTATCAGAGCATGGTTACAACACTTGGCCTACTTGGGATCATGCGAGAGTCACATAAAGAGGTACTTCTATCTGCATTTACTTCTTGAGGAAAAAGGACTGCAGATTGAACCTGTGATTTTGGGAATTCTTGTTGAATTTTAGCAGAAGAATTTATTTGACCCTTGTCAAGTGACAACTACTCTTACCTGAGTAGGGATATGCTAATTAACATTGATAATAAGACTTTAATGTGGATAGATGAAGGTGGCAGGGTTCTGTCAAGGGTAGCTGAAGCCCGAAAGGTGGATGACCTGACATCCGTGACACTACCTCTAAGCATGGGCAGTTGGAACCTATGGCACTAATGATGGTTGATTATATAATGGTTAATACCTTTGTGGGATTAAAGGAATCTGATAGAATCAGGTAATATCCTTGGCAGTATAATTATTGCTTTATATTAAACTTGGAGTATATAACTCCTCATGACCAGAGGAAAGTTGAGATGAGTAAAGTCCTATAGAAGCTAAGGCAAGAAATTTTTCTTGCCAGCTGCTATAGTATAAAGGGAAAGTGACCCTGGTTGGTCATTGCTATAAAGAAAAGGCAACACCAATATGAGTTATAACTGTGAGATTAGTCATGTAAGTGACTGTAATCTCTAACTAAAAGAACACTAATGATAAAACTAAGATAGTATGATGAATACTTAATTGTGTGTGTATGCTTGAGTGCATGGATCTAATGCATTGAGAAGCTTCTTGATATGAAGCCTGATATTAATACCAATTAGATACGAATGATATCAAATGTGTGAGTGATGCACATGTATGATGTAAGAGTATAAGTATACTAAAGGCTCAATATGGTTTCCCTGATGAGTGAAATGTGAGGCAAGCTTAACACTTGCTAAGATTGAATGAATAGTAGTAGAATACCATGGTTGCATGGTTGACTCCATTTTGAAGAGTCATGAAAGTTATGTTTTGAATGATAGCTTAAGGGGAATGTGCTCCATCTCCCCAGGAAAAGATAGTACAAATGGATAAGAGAGTAAATGAGCAAGGATGCTCTGTTGTCATAATAAGAGGCAAATGATTATGCATTTGAGGATCACATGAGGATGATTGTAAACAATCATGAGTTGACTGATTTTAAAGTAGAGATGTATGTAGGATATGAATTATACCTATGGAAGCTACACACAGGCTGATGATTATGAATATGGTTAAGTACATCATGGAAGTAAGTTAACAAACCAGAATATGTATGGATACATAATTTGGGTACCTGACCAAGACGTGTGTTTATGTTTCTTAAGGAATATTTGGTAAACAACTAAAGCTAAATCAAGGCTAAGTCCATCATAGGTAGTGTTTGATGTGCAATAAAGAAGTTGCATTCCGTGGGAGTTCTCTGCGAAGAAACTGTGTAAGGACTATGTCAGAAGAACAAAGTTACAATCCTAATAATTGTTGAAGGTTGGGCAGTGGGCTGCAAAGCCTGTCTATATATAAGAATCATGGATTACATTTTGAAAGCATCATGTAATGAATAGAAGACTAATGAATGGATACAAGAGTATGTTTCATTGAATAGGCTTGGTTAAATCCATGTTAAGAAAAGGCAGTGAAGCTTTTAGAGATAACTCAACTGGGATGAAAAGTCTAAGGTGGTGTAGAAATAATGGAAGAAGGGGAGACTCCCTAACTCCCTTCTTGTTATGTGTTATGTTTCCTCTAGAATGAGAAAGTCGATTTACTGATAAAAGTAAATGTTTTGACATCATAAGTGATGATGATTGTATTACTGCAGAAACAGTTGAGAACTATCTGTATTGCATTCATGGAGACCCTTGAAGATAATGTGATGAAGTGCATAGAGATATACTAGGACATTTTGAAGATGTTTTATGGATTTGAATATTAGGATACATGCATCTTATCTGATGTTACAACTAATGTAATTGTGATTATAATGATGCATACTGTGTATAGAAAGGATTTTGAACTGTTGAGGAAGACAGTTGCCAATGATGGAAAACCTAAAGTAGAGGATGACCATGGGAAGGCTGTGGTCGAAAGATTGTTGACAGGATTGTAAGAAACCTTCTAAAATCACTATTGATGAGGTAAAAATCAGAAAGAGGGTGCTAGCAGCCAAGAACAGGTATGAAAAGATTGGGTAAGAATCCTTTCTGAAATATTTTGTTGTTTAATGTTATGCACAAAATTTTGAAAGGGCAGTTGTATGCCATGGATACCCAAGTAGGGTATGATTCAAGAAGGAGAACCCGAATGATGGAGGTGTGAACCTCTAGCAGTGAAGATTGATTATATGATGCAAGAGCATCTGAACCAAATGATCTATGTTGACTCAAAAAAAAAGGGGGGGGGTCAAAAACCTTTACTAAGAAATTGTAGAAATCCCTTTGATCAACTACAGATCGAGATCGTGAAGATCGCGAAAGAAAACCCTAATCGAATCAGGTTAATCGAGAACCTGACAGAGGAGATGAACGCGAGCTGTTCATCGTAAGGAAACTGATCCCAATCGTCATATCAATTTCAATATCCATTCAGGAGGAGCCAAAATCTTTCAAGTCGTTAGATCTCAGAGAAGTAGCGCACTGGTTAGTCACGAGGAATTATCAAAATTTCACAAAACTAGAAGATTTGGAAGAAGAAGAGTGAAATTCGCGAAACCCCAAAACATGAAATCCCAAATCATCAAGACCATCCCTTGAAATGGGACACATGGCAAGAGATCAACATTTCACTGACTCACAGAGTGGAAAGGTCAAAGGGCGGAGTTGTGAGAATTCGCGAAGCGCGAAATCATGACTTGATCATAGCCGTTGGCTGGAGAGCTAGTGTGGACCAATGATCTGATCCAAATATTTCACAATTTTGAGTATCAAAGGATCAGGAGAACGGAAGTGAATCGCATCGAGAGTTCCCAATACACGAAATCTCGACGCACTCGGAAGGATTGGCCCCAGGTCATAGTGAAGGGTCATATGGATGGAGGATAAGGGAGGAGCTAGCATGCGCTAGGTCCTTGTCGAAATTTCAGAACTCGAGAGTTCGAAGGATGGAGATTCGGTTGACTCATATAGTCGATACGTGAAATCACTATGCACCTTTTCGGATAGGCGTGTAGTCACAAGGCGTGGTCACATGGAAGAGACTTGCGCTTAGCGCTTGTTCAGACGGGCTGATTTTTTTTTTTTTATAAAAAAGACCTGTGGTCTACTTCTTAGAGGTTCCAGTAGGGAATCAAAGACTATTTCAATTCGGTCTTGAGAAGATACTAGACCGGGAGGTCGCGCAACCCTTGGAGAGAAGGGGGGTCTGCACTAGAATGAAAATGAATAAGCCATGTGGTGAAGAGGTTGGTTAAATTCCAACACACCATGGTCAAGAACCTGTCATAAAGTGTGACAAAATTGAAATCAATGCAAGAGTGCATTGGGTATAGATGTGGTCGTGAATACTGGCACGTTTGTTAAATCCTTTGAAATGTTGAATTACGTTTTGAAAGGTGTGGTATGTTGAAATGAGGCATGGACAAGGAATGGGATTCCCTTTTTATGTTTATATAGATGTGATGAAATGTTAGTATGCATGGTTTTGAATATAGATGTATATATACATGGATGCATGAGAGATTAACAGTTTGTTTGGTTGTGAAAATAATGAATTGCAGGGAGAAAAGGGATCTTGGATATGGAAGTATGGTAAGCCCATAATGAAGACCGATTTCATGTTGAGCTAAACTGCAAGGAATGGTATTTCCCTTTTTGAGAAAGTGAAATTGATTGTTAGTATGCACAACTCTGAAATTGTTTGTGAYGACGTTATAAAGGTGTAATAAAATATATGTGCATGGGAAACTAACAATTTGTTTGGTTGATTGAAGTTGAAAGTGCAGGAAGCAAAGGGGTCTTGGATATGGCAGCGTTGTAAGCCCATAAGTAAGACCAATTACATGCTGAGCCAAACCACTATGGGAAGGAAAGTCCCATAATTATGAATTGGGTTCCTATACGAAACAAATATGAAAAAAAAAGGTGGAATTTGGAAATCTGTGGGTGACAGATTTATAAGAAAATTTTGAATTTAATTTTTTTTTATGATGTCTCATGAATTTATGTATGCCTGTGATATGGGTAAGAAGAAAATATTTGTCCAGAAAGGACAGATAATGAACAATGGCTACTACTAAGCCATGAGAACCCTGTGGTAAGCCATGATCGTCTGAAATATATTATGTTGAGGTAAAACAAGCCAGAGGGACGCCTCGATAGAGCAAGTCATAGGGATGCCTCGATTGTAAGACTCGATAGAGTCTCTGGAATTATTTTTGTGCGAGAAAAACTTGGCAATACAAGATGGATCACCCAAGGGACTGTATAGCAATGAAGGGGATGCCTGAGCCTGGGCCTGGAGGGTGAGTGACTGCAAGGAAGAGGAGACCTTAATAGTTCTTGTAAACCATTGGGATCATGCACACGATGGGTAGTTATTCATGTGCAAGAAAACCTTGGCAAGGCAAGATGGATCACCCGAGGAACTGTATAGCAGTGAAGGGGATGGTTGAGCCTAGGCCTGGAGGGTGAGTGACCACAAGGAAGATGAAACCTTGATAGTTATTGTAAACTATTGATTGGGATCATGCACCCAAGGGGTATGTCAAGGAAAAACAATGAGCCTGGATAAMAAAACAACCATGTGGATACAAATCCACAAACTGCACAGATAATTATTGAGCTAAGATTATGAAAATTTTCCTAGAAATTTTTATGCAATGTTTTCGCATAAGACTATGATTAACGTGCTTGATTGTCCAAGAATTACTAAAAGTAGGTGAAAAAGATTAAGGGTCTGAAAAAGGACCTGACCGAGAGATAAAGATAAATATTTTTGAAACAACCAAATGAGAAAGGCATGACAAGTGTTTTTGAGAAAGAACACTGAGGACAATGTTCCTTTAAGGGGGAGGGAATTGTAACACCCTATTTCCCCCAGTTTGTAACTTAATCATAAAATAGGATTACCATGCTAAGGCATGTGGACAATGTAAATGTATTATTGTTTGGATTGCCAATAACTGACTGTGGGGGTGAAGCCTTGAAAGTACTGGCCATGATATCGCTAGAGGAAGAATGTGAAAACTATATGAGAGGGTTCATTATATCAAATAACCCCAAATTTCCCTTGATGAGGATGAAAAACCTCCTTCAGATCCCAAGGAGAGAAATCAGTTAATGAAGAAAGGACCAGTGGTTGAATGATCAACCACCTCCATGAACGGGAGCATGGTCTAGTTGTAGAATTTCATCCCAAAGTACCACAGAGACCCGCAGACCCGAGCTTCCTTATGAAAGAAGGAACGTGATGGGTAGGTAACCTTCCAAAAGAAGGAAGGTAAGATAGATACACACAGAAAACCAGAGAGGAGATACCAGACGGGTGTGTAAGCTCAAAAAGGAGATGCGTGGAGCTCTCCAGGGGATAAGGAATAGAAGGCCGCGAGCTTGATGCTGAGTGATCACCTGATAAACCTCGTCGAGGCCATAACAGAGAGAAATATTTGAATGTTGCAAAGAATAGAACCCGAGCAGAAGCTGAACAGAGAAAGAACCCTTGAGAACTGTGAGAGTTCCCTAGTGATATCATGGCTTGGCACGGGGGTGGCCAGAGTTATAAGAATGAATGCCTCTGAGCCTATGGTAGGGTGGAAGGACGAACACCCACAGTTAGTTAGTTGGCTACCACCTGTAATAGATAAGTATTCACATATCTTGTGTATTTAAGTGGTACTATGAATTAAAGTTGGATATCCTATGAATGTTGCAGGGATGGATATATTCACTTAATGATTATATTGTATCCCCTTTATTCCTGCTTGATTGTGTAATTAGGAAAGTAGGAAATTGTATTAATTGGATGTGTTTTTATACTCATCAATGCTTGCGTTCCGTGGTGGATTAAGCCAGAGCCACGAACTGTGAGTTCGTCGACCTTAGGTACAGTTTCATGTGCACATGTCGACCCTCCTAATCGTTCTGAGTCCCTTGGAGGATGGAGTTTGTTAAGCTTGGTATGGGTAGTGCAGGTATGCACAGGCTCTTTGTGAGGCAAGCAAAGATCGATAACCACTTAAGTTATAGACTTTATGAAGGAGTGCAATAATAGTGCAGAAGACCCTTCTAAGTGTTAAGCCCAGGAGAAAGAGCGAAACACTCTTAAATCCTTCATAACTGACGAAGCTCAGTAAGAACAGTGAGGTTCAAGTATCAAAAGGGAATATCCTTTTGTTTAGAATATGAATGGATGAGATCCACTCGGGAGGACCCAAGTTCTGTCACGACCGTTAGATTTGAAGAAGGGGCGCAAGCCTTAACACCTCAACTCCTTCAGTCTTCGCAAGATCATACATCGGGTGATTTGCACGTTGGCATGACTAAACTCCCAAAACCCAAAGTTGGGATATGATCTGGACCATATATCTAAGGATCTATCGAGACCCTTCTTGATCGTTGATTTGACGTGGGTGAATATTGGGAATCGGGGAGACAGAGGTAAGCCAACCTCCAAAGTCACGAAACGTGAAATCCTGATTCGCGAGAGAGGAGATCTAGACCGTTGAATCCAGGAGGGTACGTGTCAGTAGGTCGAAAGATCTAGAGGAAGGCATAGGTTGAAGTGTTGAAACACTTGAAGCCTGAAGAGCCGAAGAGTTGTGAGTCGTTGATCTATGAGGAGACACTTGTCAATAGATCTCAAACTCTGGGGAAAAGCTGAAGTGGGTTTTCAGTTTGAGAACTGAGATCACCGAAGCGTGAAGACCCGAAGTCCTGAAGAAATATTTGGATAGTGAGATCTAAGGGAGACATGGTGCGAATCCATGAACTATGGGTAAATCCCCAAAGTGATTTGTAGCCGTCGAATCTAAGAGGAGCATGATGTATATCCATACACTTCGAGTAAAGTCCCGAAGTAATCCTCGATCGTTAGATTTCGTGGAGACACACATCAGTGGATCTTTGACTCTGGGTAAAATCCATTGGGAAAAAGAGGTTTGAGAGTTGAGATCTCAGAAGTCCAGAGTCCCGGAGGAGATCTCGATCGTCGAACGAGAAGAGGGTCGTTAAACCGTTGATTTGGGTTGAAAGGTCAACCACTCGGAATGAAGGCAGGACCGTTGATTGAGAAAGACAGGTGCCTATAGATCRTCAACTCCGGTGGATTGAAGTATGAAAGAATGTTGTGTTTGAGATTTCAAATTTTTGGAGTCTCGAGTTGCGAAGAGATCTYGACCGTTGATTGAGAGGGAGCTAACCTAGTCCGTAGATCCGAGAGGCACAGATATGAATCGTCRATTTATCCGTTATTGTCAAGATCTTGAGATCGACAATCCCGTAATATTGCGGGGATAGGAGTTGTGAGGAGTTTAAGATATTGAGGGCGGACCACAATTCAAACCATGGTTTTGTCAAGAAGACACGTGAAGGTTGTAAGAGCATTGTGGGCCCAAAAGCAGTTTGACTCCAAACCGCTTGTGATTGTGCCCACAATCGCATGGTCATCACCAAGGTCATATCAAGAGGGGGCTTATCAAACAAAAGGAGATAACACCCGACACTCTAAGTTTTTGTAGTAGGGAGAAAGGGAAGGTTGTGGGTGCCCTTAAACCTGCACCAAGAACATAAAGGTTCTGGGTTTAACTATAGAATGAGAACATCAAGGTCACAGAGAATTGTTTGGCTTCATAATCGGAGATCCTTGACCAGGAGGTCAGACTGGTTCCCTGACCTTCCAAATTAGGAACCATGAATGGAGATTATGTCCTTTAATAAAAGCGAAAATTTTATTCCCCGTCATGGGTGTGTTAAAAAATCTCTCTTCAAAGTCGATTCCTTCAACCTGTGTGTATCCTTTACATACCAATCTGGCTTTGTTCCTTGTAACATGTTCCTCTTCATTCAATTTATTTCTAAATACCCACTTTGTGCCAATCACATTCTTATTCTTTGGTCTTGAAACCAATTCCCAAGTGTCATTCTTCTCTATTTGATCCAATTCTTCATCCATGGCCTTATTCCATAATTCATCCTTGTTGGCCTCTTCAAAATTGTTTGGTTCAATCGTAGATGAGAGTGCTAGGTGCATTTGTTCTGGCAAACAGATTCTTCTTCTAGTCTCAACTCCTGCATCTTTGTTTCCGATAATCTTACCTAAATGATTATTCTTCTATAATCGTTTGCTAGGTGTCTTTTGAGGCACTTGTTGAACTTTTTACTAATAGAAGATAGATCATTGACGCGGACCCCACTATTATTGTCACAACCACAACAATTCAACCAGAAGAACCAATAGATTCTGAAGACGGGGAGCACATTTTTCATTCACATATGTGGGTGAAGGGGACCCCACTGCATTTTATTGTTGATAGTGGAAGCCATAAGAACCTCATCTCAGCAGAGGTCATCAAACAATTGGGATTGTCGATAACACCACACCCACAACCATACAACATCGGGTGGCTTCACCAGGGATGAGATCTTCGTGTCAACCAATGGTGTCGATTGTCATAAAACATCCATACCTTCAAGGACAAGGCATTATGTGATGTTTACCCCCTGGATGTCTGTGATGTTCTCTTGGGTCAACCATATATGTGGAAGCGCCATGTTATTTATGAGTCTCAACCCCGTAGTGTCATTGTTACTCTGGGGGGTCATCTCTATGGGATACCATAGGTAATTATGACTATTGTCCCACCTAAACAGTGTCGCAAGGTAGTATCTTATACTAAAAAATTCATCTTCTTCACAGTCTATTCAAAGCGTGAATAGAAGAACACCACTGCATCCTTGGTCCAAGCACCTTCTATCCAACAAAAGTAGGTCAACAAGATTGCAGGAAAGTGTAAATATTCCTTCTTCACACAGGCATATCATTTAGCCATATTGGTTTAAAAGTTCCAACCCTTCCAACCACAGGTTCTTGACAACCTTCAACAAGCTAAGCAACACAACTTCTCCAACAAGGCAAGCAGCTCATCAAGATGCAAATTCAACAAATGCTTTTCCCTCTCCCCCGGGCACTCAATGAAATTGATACCATTTATTCCTAAGGATGGAGGATTGATACAGGTGCATATCGATGGCCACCCACCTTTTCCAATTGGCTCAAAACAGTTTTCTGGCAATTTTGGTGTTTTACTATTTTTAACAGTTTTTAACTTTCAGGGCCATTTTGAGGGCCTAAATGAAGGTTTTTCGGGATAGAGATTCTCAATGATAGTTGAAGTCTCTAATTTATCCCCCAAAATGAATCTCCTTGATGATACCTTTCCAACGAGCTATCGTGCGCCCCAAACGTGGTTCGTATGCCAAAGTTACGCCCCCGGGAAGTTGATACACCAAACTACCCAAAACGGGGTCCACAAAACTATTGGTTTTTCATCTTCCAGGGTTAGGGTTTTGGATTTTATTTATGATAAAAAGGCCTTTGGAGCCTCATTGTAAAATCATCTTCTTGTGAATTCGAGTAGCCATCACATCTCTTCTCAGAGATAAGCTGCCACCTTTCTAGCGAGTCTTTCACTCTATAATTTTACAGTCTTTGTACATTTTCACTCATTAATAGAAATTATGTATTACTGTATCTCTGTGTTTATGGTTTCATCTATGATGAATTTATGTTATATTATTGGATATCTGAGATATCTCTGTATATTTCTTTTTTATATCTCCACTCTCATTTCATGTCGAAAATAATCCGGATCAGTGGTATTAGAGCAGGCTTCTCTTGATCATTTTTCAATGCATGTCCCCGACAAGGTCCAAGTATAGAAAGTTGGGTATAGAACTTGTCTCTCTTGAGGAAAATCTCTCTCGCATGCCCAAGAAACCCTCCATGGTGGAAGAAATAAAAACGACAGAGCAGACGATTCTATTAATTTGTTGCTTGAGCAATCTCTCATGTGACAAAGGGACGAAATGACCGAGAATTTTTCCCACGTACTTCAATGCTTGTCGATAAAAACAAGAGCATATTCATCAAGCAACCACTTTGGAGGCACCTCCCCTTTCAAGGTACAAGTTAATTTTTATATTCTCATATTTGAAGGACATATAGATGTGGATTCCCTAGAAAAATGGTTAAATCTTCTAGAAGGTTATTTCTCTGTTCATAATTTCTCCGACAGGGAAAAGATCACCTTCGCACTCCTTAAGGATCTCCCCCATATTAAAAATTGGTGGGAAACTTACTAGGAGCAAAGTTCCATAGAGGATTCTAGAATATATGGTGCCGAGCCCTGGGATTTTTTTGTGGATGCGGTTGTTGGCCCTTGGTTATGAAAGTAAGCGAAGATTAAGGAAGAAAAGATGAAATGTGAACTGTGCGGAAGACATAATGACTGATATTGGGTCAAAGTGAGTAGAAGAGTAGAAAAGATGGAGCCAAACAAGAGAAATCAAGTCGTTGGATGAGGAGATCGAGGACGACAGATCAACAAGGAAGATAGATTGTGGACAACTCAGCAAGTGGAAAAAGCCACCAGTGAATGCTTTGGAGCACCGCGCGAGAAATAAGGAAAGATAGGCTGGCGAATCCCTGAAAATGTGGGTCAATTTGACTTAGGGTTTTAGATACCAAGGGTTTTGGTATCTAGGGTTTTGACACCTAGGTCTCAGCCTAAGGTTGTCGGTGAGTCATTGTAATGTATAAATAAAGGTCAAGAGGACCTGGGATGAGTTCATCGTTAGTTCTAAGTTATGAGTCAAATATTGTGAGGAGTGACTATTGTTAATGTGAGAGAGAAGTATTGTGCTGGGAAAGCATCATGTATTGTAAGATCTTCAGCTGGTTGCGAAGATCAACCCTGAAGCTGGGTGCACAGGGAAGGGAGAGAGAGAGAAGAGAGAAAGAGAGAAGATCTACTAGCTAAGAGCACAGGTAGAACTGTATGCTTTCACCTAATATATTATAAAGAACAGTTTTGTGGACGTATCCCTAGGGAGAGGGTGAACCATGTACATCTTGTTGTTGTGTGTGATTGATGTTATGTTATTTTTCTCTTTGATAGACTGTTATTGCATTATTGTGTTAGATCTAATAGATAAATGTGTGAAGTAGGCCTAAGCTGGTAATTGATATCTAGATGTTGTGTTGTTCTTGTATTGGATCCACTTTTTATTTCCTCTGGTTGTAGACACATGTGTCATGCAACCCCCTATAGCTACATCAGGTGAGACTGCATCTGCCTCACAGGTGCTGCCGAAAGGGCCGGTAGTTAGGTCTTGTTGGTGCGCTCTTAGAGATGAACCTTGGGTTTGCCGCTGTGCCAACAAATGGTTTCGTTGTTGGGACTAGGATCTTATTGAGGGAACGTCAAGGTGGTTCCCATTGAAGACAGATATTCAGAGGTGTATATAAGAACAAGAAAAAGACTTCGCGGAATACCATAACAAGAACCCTAAA
>JZKD02S0774344.1:887246-911933 GCA_000966675.3 Picea glauca | reverse complement strand
ACACATCACTTGTTACATTTGCTTCCTAATTTTTCTCCTGTTGTCCATCTCTTTGTTTCTTTGGAGCTTTGTAGTCTTTCTTAAGATTCCCTTTCTTCCCACAATTCCATCACTCTGTATTTCCCAGTCTAGATTTGGATCTTCCCTTCCTAGAATTCATATGGTTCCCTGGTCCCTTTCCTCTATCCTTTTGTCTTCCCCTGTTCTCCACGGTCAATGCATTGCATGATGTCTCACCTGTGATTTTTCATCGCATTTCCTCTCTAAGGATAACACCAACAACGTCATCAAATTTTAGAGTGTTTGAACCATAGACAAAGTTACTTACAACCATGACCAAGCCATTCCAACTTTCTGGCAATGAGCACATGATTAGAAGAGCCCCGACCTCATCATCAAAGTCCACTTTTACAGAACTTAGTTGATTAGTAACCATATTAAATTCATTCAAATGATCAGAAACAAACCCACCTTCTGACATCTTCATAGTAAATAATCGCTTCATTAGAAATACCTTATTGGAAATCATACCTTCTTGCTTTACACAAGAACAACCTTGTAGCCAATTCCAACTTACATCTACATGAACAACAACCTCTACGATTTCATCATCTATTGGAAGTTAGCCATTAGCTTTTACAACATTACAACACACCTTCTTTATAGGATTTACAATAGGAAAAACCCTAAAGAAAAGGCACCCAAAAATGGTTACAGTTCCACGCAGATCATTGGATATAAATCCTGCGAATCTTTGGATTTTGTTACAGTTGACTACCAAGTCAGATTACCAATCGACTACTAGTCAACCTTCATTCGATATTTAGTCAGTTGCCACACACTTTCTTGTAGACCTCTTGTTGGTTGACCTCTTCAACTTGTTGTTGATGTCTTTGAATTTGAATTTACCTGATCGAACCACCTTGACATTCAACTTGTCGTCAATGTTTTTGACTTAGAATTTACCCGGTTGAGCCACCTTGAGCTTTGTCTTGCTGTCAATTCCTTCCACTTCGACTATCAATCGATCCACCTCGACTATACTTTCACTACAAATAATATAACAACCCAACATTCTCCCACTTGTTGTTTTCTTTGTTGAAACCAAGAGACCTTTGAACTCTCGTTCACATACCTAGGGAAACAATGCCCATTTTTGGCATAGGGGCATACCCAGGGTTCAACGCTTCAACAACGCACCAACAAAACCCTAACTATCGGCCCTTTTGGCAACACCTGCGAAGTAGATGAAGTCTCACCCGAGGTAGAGGCAGGGGGGGTTGCAGGACTCAAGCTTATACAACCTAGCTGGGACACAGATCTATGATCACAATACTTAATAGAGAACTTAGCTAGTAGCCTTCATTAGTCTTTAACCTGTATTCACATCACAGGTTAAACCCTAATTACAAAACAACACAATATTAACCAATATCTAATACTTTCAGTCACTTAGCACATAACATTAACTCAGATCTAGCATTCATTCACATCACAAAGCACTAAGAATTCATAGATCTACCTCTCATAATAGTGCACTAAGAAAATACAAGAACAATATAGCACAAAGCACAATGAAACAAGATATATGTGGTTCACCTCAGTGTGGGGCTACATCCACCAACTATTCTTATTCTTTATTATCTTCTTTCAATCTCCTTACATGCACAAAGCCACAAACCAACTCCGCATAGGACAGGAGATCTGCACGCACCTCTCCATATCCTCCTTCCCCGAGCTAGGTCCAAGCACAAAGCCTTTACACAGTCTGTGCACACAGCACTTACAAGCGCTTGCACTTTTCTCTACAAGTCTCAACATACAGTAAGCACAAATCATTCACAACTATCCGCACTTAGCACACAGGCCTATACAATCACATATATCAAACTCTAGCACTTAGCAAAACCCAACAACATCATCCTTAGATACTCTTACATCACTCAAACACTTATTTATAGATTACAAATGAGGCCTAAACATGGGTAAACCCATGGGCCGACATCCCATACCTGTTACATAAACCATAATCCCACAAAAAGCCCGCAAAAGGGGGTGAGATCCCATGATCTCCGCTTCGCCTGGGTGCTCTGTCTTCAACCAGCATGTCGAAGTCCGAAAAATGGTCAAACATACGATCAAGGTTCTCCAAAACTTGGTTAAGGGCCAACATGCCCCAAACACTCACCTGTGACTCATCCCAAGTCACTTCGATCTATGCAATTATGCTTCGAAGGCCTCGATCTTGGCTTGAGTTGCCTCGACTTGCTGCTTCGCCAAAGCCTCTTGCTCGGAGAACTCTTGAATGAATTTATCGGTGACAATTCCTTCCAAGCGCTATTCCACTGTGGTGACCACTTGTTCCATCTGTGCACCTTGTCCCTTGATCTATTTAAAAATGGTGCAGGCTCCATCTTGCATCGGCTAGAGTCTCTGGGTCACTTCCATGAATCTACTCTGGATGTCATTGACCTGTTGCTAAACTGCACGCACCTTCTGTGCCCTTTTCATCTTCTCTACTGTTGTAAGCAGCTTCAGTTGCACTTGCACTGTTGATGCATGTTGCTTTGCCTCCTGGAGCTGTGACTTCAATGTCCTCAGCTTCGAGTCTTCTGCAAGGCACTCATAGGTATGCGCACTTCAGGCACTCAATTTCTTTCATTCTAAGGCTAATTCCTTGATTCTTTCTACTGCACTCCTGGCAGTTTCGTCCCTTTGATCTCGCACCTCCTGCAGATTGCTCGACACTTCTTACAGTTCCAACTCTGCAACTCTTGCTTGAAGTTGTTGAATGGATTCAACAAGCATCCCCACTTGGCTTTTAGCTATCTCTCCTTCCAACAGTAGACACTGTGCGGCTCGAATAGAGAGCTTGTTGTACTCCTTTGAGTTCTACCTCGATCCTGTCATACATTGTCTCTTATTTGGCTTTGTTTCACTGCAAAATGTCCTCCGAAGTGTCTGATATAGCTATGATGATGAGGTCAATATCATCCACCCTGAGTATGTTCTATGACTGAGACTTATTGGCTCTTGACTTCTTCCGCGCTGTGGGTTTTTTCAGAGAAACCTTTCTTTTATTGGACGTCTCAACCTCTGTAAGGGGATCTTTAGGTGGTGTCACTTCGCCCTTTTCCTGCTTGTCTTCTTCCCCTTCGTCCTCTTCTTGGTCTACTTCATCATATCCTCCTCCTCTAGGTGACTCAGATGTAGTTTCCTCTAATGCGTTGTTTATCTCCTGCACTTCTTCCTTATTCTTCTTCCTCTTAGCGTTGCTCGGTCCATCATATTCTTCTCGGGTGACTACAGAACTTCTGATGATATCGGGGTTGGAGAGCTCTGCATCTTCGACTGGTACATGGAATTCAACTGACCATTCCTTGGTTATCTCTTGTAGGTATTCCTTGGTCAACTTATAGTACGATTTTAGCTCCTCCTTCCTTTCATCCCTATGTGCAGTGATATATATAAAGTGTCAGTCTGTGCAAAACTTTGTGAGTGGCTTGAACTGATGGAGTGTATTTGGAGTCATTCAGGGGAATGACTCAATGGATTGCATGAGCTATAGATAGTACGTGTGGAAGACAACGTTCAACTATCACTGCTTTTCCATATCGCTCGAGTACCACAAGGTGGTGAACCTCTCGTCCAGTGGTTCAGATGGCTCGAATTCTGGGAAGGCCGCTCGCTCTAGCTTCTCCCAAGTGACAAAGGCAACGAGAATTAGTAACCAACTGAAGTGAAACTCGTAGCCTTGATCCTGTGCTTCGCGACAATCCTGCTCCAACTGGTTGATGAGGTAGCTCGCCCAGTTCATCTGCATCCCTTCAACACATTTTCTTGCGAGGTCGACGACGAACCCCGTGACTTGCGTTGGTTTGTTCTTCTGACAATATTGCCTTCTATCAGCTGACAATCTAGGCACACTACGCCATTTTGGATGGAGGCTACCTTGTAGCCTCACTTCCCCTTCTCCACATCATCATATGTTTCCTTGATTCACTGCACCAGAGAGCGATCTGTAGCCTTCCTTGGGTAAAAATGATGAGGGTTTGGTCCTTGCATGCTCAATCTAGTGATCCAATGGATCAGCATTGGATCTACAATGATGTGCCTATCTAACCACAGGTACCTGCCATGGAAGCACGACGGGAGGAGTTTAACGCACGCTTTAACCTACTAATGTCTGTCGAAGTGTGGTATCTTCATCACATTAAATATCATTGATCTCGTGATGTCCATGGTCCGCGGCTGGGGAACTATATTCGGTTTCTTTCCAGTCATCTTTGTCAAGTACTTATGCGGTGCAAGCAACGCATAATTCTTCCTGTCTCCCAGGTTAAAGTCGTTGATCTTAATATCATGGATCAGTCTGAGATGTGGTTCAACTGCGCGTATCCCATTTGGGAGGTACACAGTGATGAGTGTATAGTCAAAATCTCTCAGGACATTGTCGCGACTAACCATGCCAGCTAGAGGCGGGTTGTAGTCGAGAAAGACCAACGGGATGAGCTTCGCATTCGCCAGGTCATCGCGATGTTTGCTTCTTTTATCTGTCGCAGTTCGGGATGACCTAGATCGACATGCAGTCGATGGGGATGCTTGCAATCCTTTCATTGATGAGGCCTGTACTCCTATGGACATGACCTTCTCATCGATAAGGTCTATCAAGATCTCCTCCACAGACTTCTCTACTGCTCTAAGGTCATCTGACATACACGCTCGAGATCAGATATCTTCGGTAGGTGAACAAACACTCAAGGTAAAATGGGTGGCGAAGTCTCAATAAGCACATTGCGATAGCTGTCAGTTCTCTATGGGCTCGGATAATCACAATTGGAAAAAGTGTCCCCAGTGAGACATTCGACGGATTAAATAGGCAATGTCGTAATAGATTCCTTCAATGGGTTGAACTGCCTCAATAAATACGATTCCATCTGTTGTGGCATGGTCCCAATGGTCCAATGGCGATCTTTCTGACAATAACTGTGTTTCTAGCCATTCTGGAGCATCATTCTAATGGTCGGGATGCCTCCAACGATCATATTGCTTTGCTGTGGCGAAGTGCCAGTCAACGTTGTTCTGCTATTCTGGCGAGGTTCAAGTTCTACAAGCCTTTCTTCTGCGAAGTCCTCCCTAGAACTTCCTACATTTTTTCTAGATTTGCTTTCTTCTTACTGATATTTCTTGCTTTCTTTCCTGTGATCTACGTCTCTAGATTCCTCTTTCCATTCTTATTCTTATCTTCTCTTAGCATAGGAACTTTTCATTGTTGATGGTCTTTCAAAGGATTCAAGGGTAATACTTCTTCTCTTACTATTTATGGGGTAGGTGCTCTTCTCTCCTGCATGGATAAGTTCTTTAAGCCTTCTTGTGTTCTTTCAACTTTGACAGCTAGGTCTCTGATCCTTAGTTGCTTTGACTTGTCCTCTTATTCTTTTATCAGTCATTCTATTTTCTTGGCTATGAAGTCCCTTACTTCTTGCTTTTTCTGTTCTATGGCTTCATTCTCTTCTTTCCTTCGGGTCTTATCTTTCTCAATCTAGGTCCTTCCTAACAAAAGTGCAAAAGGCACGATGTTCTTAACAAACTTAATGACCTCAAATTCTCCTTTTGTTGATGTTCCATGGGCTATCATAGGTACATGAGTAAGTCTTCCACATAGGTTTATCATCTTTCCTTTAAACAATCCTATCCTTCCCAATGAATTAATCATAACAGGCTTTCCCAAAATTTCCCAAGTACTTTCTAGCATAATGTTCACCTATGTTTCTTCATCCAAAACACATTCTATGTCGAAGTTTCCTATTCTTGTTTCTATGCACTGCTTCTCTTTTAAGATCTCTGGTATATTAATGTCTATGTGAGCATTCAGGGTTTCCTTCATCTACAATAATATAGCCTCTGATTCTTTCCGTTTCTCTAACATATTCTTAGTCTCTTGACCTTCTTCATGGTTTTCTTGTCTCATATTCATCTTTTCAACCTTGGCAATCATTCTAGGGCAATCCAAAACTTCATGACCAACAATTTTACAACAAAGACAAGTAGGACCTCTACCAGGGAATTCCTTAGCAAGATGTCTCGGTATTCTGTAGTTATAACAAAATGTTAATCCTCTCTTTCTCTAAATGATCCCCAACTTTTCCTGTACTGCGCATTGGGATCACAATGATGGACCTGCAAAAAATTCTTTCTAGGATCCTGCATCCATTTGTTAGTCCAAAAATTCTTTCTATGCATAGGAATAACATATCTTTCACTATTTCTTTCAGATATATTCATATCAAATCTTCTTTCTTCTAGTTGTGCCCTAGTTTTCAGACTAGGACAAAAGCTATCAAACATACCTAGATTCATACTTTTGAACTAAAAATTTCCACTTATCTTGCCTTTATCAGTGCACAAAGCTTTAAGATCTTACCTCTTTTCTCAAGATCCAGTTCCTTTCTTAGCACAAAGCTTCAAAAGTCAAGTATAATACTGCGCACTATAGCAACGGATCTATGCACAAATCTTTCTCTTTTCTTCAGTTCCTAGCAATCACAGTTTCAGGTCCTGGCAACGGAACCATTTGTTGGCACAGGGGAAGACCTAGGGTTCAACGCTTCAACAACGCACCAACAAAACCCTAACTACCTGCCCTTTCGATAACACCTGCAAAGCAGATGAAGTCTCACCCGAGGTAGAGGCAAGGGGGTTGCAGGAATAAAACATCTACAACCTAGCTGGGACACAGATCTATGATCACAATACTTAATAGAGCACTTAGCCAGTAACATTCATTAGTCTTTAACCTGTATTCACATCGCAGGCTAAACCCTAATTATAGAACAACACAGTATTAACCAAGATCTAATACTTTCATTCACTTAGCACATAACATTAACTCAAATCTAGCATTCATTCACATCATAAAGCACTAAGCATTCATAGATCTACCTCTCATAACAGTGCACTAAGAAAATACAAGAAAAATATAGCACAAAACACAATAACACAGGATATACGTGGCTCACCCCAGTGTGGGGCTACGTCTACCAACTCTTCTTCTTCTTTATTATCTTCTTTCAATCTCCTTACATGCACATAGCCACAAACAACTCCGCATAGGACAAGATATCTGCACACACCTCTCGAGATCCTCCTTCCCCGAGCTAGGTCCAAGCACAGAGCCTTTGCACAGTTTGTGCACACAACACTTACAAGTGCTTGCACTTATCTCTGCAAGTCTCAACATATAGTAAGCACAAAGCATCCACAACTATCCACACTTAGCACACTGGCATATACAATCACATAGATCAAACTCTAGCACTTAGAAAAATCCAACAATAGCAGTCGCAACCACTCTTACATCGCTCAACCACTTATTTATAGATTACAAATGAGCCCTAAACATGGGTAAACCCATGGGCCGACATCCCATACCCGTTACATAAACCCTAATCCCACAAAAATCCCGCAAAAGGGGGCGAGATCTCGTGATCTCCACTTCGCCTGGGTGCGCCGTCTTCGACTAGCATGTCAAAGTCCCAAAAATGGTCAAACATATGACCAAGGTTCTCCAAAACTTGGTCGAGGGCCAAGACCCATTGCCTCTCTACACCAAGAGAACTTCATAACACTCACAGATTTGGTCAAAGAGTCTGCTATGTTTTCCAATGTGTCTAGTTTCTCCAGCAACGCCTTTTTGTTTTCCACCATGTCTCTCATGAAACGGTATTGTACATCAATGTGCTTAGTCTTAGAATGATAAGTTGGGTTCTTTTCCAGAAATATTTTACTTTGACCATCATAACTTATCTTCATATCTCTATGCTCAAAACAAATTCTTGAACATAACCTTTGCAACCATATTGCTTCTTTACTTCCATGAGTGGCTGCCATGTATTAAAATTTTGTTGTTGACAAGGCTACGACCACTTGTTGCTTACTCATCCAGCTGATTTCTACACCGAACATCTTGAACACATATCCACTAATTGACCTTCATCGGTCCAAATCTCCAGCCTAGTCAGTGTTGAAAAGGCCATGTACATTTAATTCACTGTCACCTCCGGGTTTTCCTTGGTAGCATATAGCATAATATTTTGTGCCACACAAATACCTGAATACTCTCTTGACAGTTTTCCAGTGCTCCTTCCCAGGTGTCGACATGTATCTACTCAACACTCCCACTACATGGGAAATTTCAGGTCGAGTGCAGATCATCGCATACATTAGACTACCAACAACACTTGCATAGGTAACATGTGCCATGTCCTCTATTTCCTCCTACGTCCTTGGACACTGTTCAACAATTAACATTGCTCCCACAAGAATTGGCACCTTCACAGGTTTGCAATCATGCATGTTGAAACGTTTCAATATTGTTTCAATATACTTCTTCTGATTCAACCAGAGCTTTCTGGTTGCTCGATCTCTCTTGATCTCCATTCCCATAATGAATTTCACTACACCAAGATCCTTCATGTTGAACTTGGATGATAGTTTCTTCTTCACCTCCTTTATTTCATTCATGTTGTTTCCAATCAGCAACATGTTGTCGACATACAATTCTACATATATGAAATTCCCACCTTCTTCTTTGGAATATATAAAATGATCATCTTTGCTTCTCACAAACCCCAAACTAAGGATGTATCTGTCAAACTTTTGGTACCACATCCTTGGTGATTTCTTTATACCATAAAGGGATCTTTTCAGTTTGCACACCAAATCTTTCTTWCCCTTTACTACAAATCCTTCACGCAATTTCATGTAGATTTCTTCTTCCAATTCCCCATGTAGGAATGTTGTCTTTACATCGATCTATTCTATTTCTAGATCAAATGATGCAACCATATACATTAGTACTCTAATGGAAGTTAATTTTGCAAAATGGGAAAAAATATCACCGAAGTCGACTCCCTCGACTTGGGAATATCCTTTCACTACCAGACGATATTTTAATTTCTCAACTTGACCTATTGCGTTCATATTCTTCTTGAATACCCATTTGCTATCAACAAGATTTCTTCCACTAGGTAATTTGACTAAGTCCCATGTCCCATTATTATGAAATGATTCCATCTCTTCGACCATGGTGTCCTTCCAGAGTTTTCCCTCTGCTGAGTCGACTGCCTCCCCAACCAAGTTTGGCTTATCATTGGTGGCAGTTAACATGTATCTAGAATTGAAGTCGGGCAGACTATACCTTTCGACTAGTTTTCTTACTCATTCTGACCTCCTTATGACCGAGGTTGGTTGTTCCACCTCTTCTTCTGATTTAGTCAACTCATCTGAATCATCTTCTTCGTTCCTCAGTTCAAACCACACCTTCTTTGGATTATTCTTGGTCTAAACAATTTCTTCAGGCTCAGACTTACTTATGACTTCTATGAAGACCACATCTCAACTGTACATTGTTTTCCTTGATGCAKAATAACAAATCTTATATCCTTTCATTCCTTCTTTGTATCCAATGAAAATACACTTGACTGCATTATTATCCAGCTTTCTCCTCTTTTCCTTGTGAACATGCACAAATGCATCACGRCCAAATAGTTTGATATGTGAAACCAAAGGCTTATTAACAAACCATACCTCATGTGGAKTCATTTCGACTAGCACCGATGAAGGATACATATTCAATAGATATTTTGCAGTGTCGACTGCCTCCACCCAGAATTATTGTRCGAGCCCAACACCATTGAGCATGMTCCTTGCCTTGTCCATCAATGTTCTGTTCATTCTCTCAAAAACTCCATTTTGTTGTGGGGTATATGGTGTGGTATTGTGGCATGCTATGCCACACTRCTTGCAGAACTGATCAAATTCTTTTCCAAAGAATTCACCAACCAATATTGTTAGTKCTCAATGCCTTAATCTTCTTATCTGTTTGGTTTTCTACAAGAGATTTAAAATCTTTGAATTTCTTGAAAACCTCTGATTTCTTCCTCGAGAAATATATCCATGTTTCCCTGGAAAAGTCATCTATGAATGAGACATAATATAGGAATCCACCAAGTGAAGGAACTGAAATATGGCCAAACACATCACTATGAACCAACTCTAGAATCCACGTTTCCCTTGTTGATTCAGATGGGAACCTCACTTGAATTTGTTTTCCATATATACAATGTTCACAAAAATCAACTTCTAAATTACATTTAGGAAAATCTTCGACCATACCTTTGTTATGCATAGCTCGAAGTACTTTTTCTCCAATGTCTCCCATTCTCTCATGACATAGCATGGTTGGGTCATGTTGGCACAGGGGTAGACCCAGGGTTCAACACTACAAAAACACACCACCAAAACCCTAACTACCGGCCTGTTCGGCAACACCTGCGAAGCAAATGAAGTCTCACCCGAGGTAGAGGCAGGGGTGGTTGTAGGACTCAGGTGTCAGAAACCTTAGCTGGGACACAGATCTGTGATTATAATATTTAACAGAGCACTTAGCACCGATAGTTCATCAATATTCAACCACTACTATACTATGCAGATAGAACAAAGCATCACATCACTCACTCAGATGTGATGTATTAAAGTACTTTATCATAAACAGACAGGTTATATCTAGCATATCAAGCACTAAGCACAGTCACATAGGTCATATCTAACATTCTTACACATCATTAGCACAAAGCATAAGCATATTTATCTATCTCTGTCAAAGCACTTAGCAAAAGAATACATAAACACATCAAGACAAGGCACAAAGAAGAACAACACGGTGTTTACGTGGTTCACCCCCACCCTGGGGCTACGTCCACCAACTCTTCTTCTTTATTGTCTTCAGTCAATCGGTTACAAGCACAGAGCCATCAAAATCCTACTCCGCCTAGTACAGGACATCTGCGCACCTTTATAGATCCTCTTTCCCGCGTATAGCACAAAGCCTTCCACAGTTTGTTACAACCACTTGCACTTAGCTCTGCAAGTCTCTCACAATTATGCAAAAAGCACTTACAAACCACATTTGTACTTAGCATACGCTTACAACTGAGTAGCGACCTCTTCTTACATCACCTAGATGTCTATTTATATATTACAAAAGTGGGCCTAAGCATTGGTAAACCCATGGGCTGACATCCCATTCCCGTTACATAATCCCAAAAACCCAAAAAGGACCCAAAAAGGGGCCAATATCCTGTGATCTCCACTTCATCTTACACTCCTCCTTCGACAGGCTATCGAAGTCCCAAAATAGGTCAAACTTGACCAGATCCCTCAAAACTGGTCAAGGGCCAACATGCCCCCAACACTCATCTATGACTCATCCTGAGTCACTATGGTATAGGAAATTCTACTTCGAAGTCCTCGAGCTTGGATTGAGTTGCTTGGACTTGCTGCTGTGATACAACCTCTTGTTCAACAAACTCCTAGATGACTGCGTCAGTGACAGGTCCTTCTAGGCATTGTTCTGTTGCGATGACAACCTGCTCTAGCTCTACTCCTTGGCTTTCAACCTCTATGAACAACTGATAAGCTTTATATTGTACAGGTTGGAGCCTTTGAGTTACTTCCATAACTCTGCTATGTATAATATGGATCTGTTGTTGGGAAGTGTGCTGCTCTTGTGACCGCTTCATTCTTTCTATGGCTGACAGAGCTTTCAGTTGTGCCCGTAGTGTCTCTGTGTGCTACTTCGCTTCCTAGAGCTATGAATCAAGTGCATGCAACTATGGGTTCTCAGTGAGTTTCTCATATGTTTGGGCGCTACAATTACTTAGTTTCTTGCATTACATAGCAAGGGACTTTAGTCTCTCAACTGCGCTGCGAGCAGTTGCTTCTCTATAGTCCCTTACATCTTGCGGGGTCTCGGGCACAGTGCATAGCTCCAAGTTTGCTATGCACTGTTGGAGCTACTGGATGGCTTATGTGAGTTGATCTACCTATTGTGTAACTTGATATGCTACCTTGATTTTTATGACTATCACAGAGCGAAGTGCTATGTTAACCGCTTCCTTCACTTCGAGTTGCTCGACGAGCAACTGTTCCTTTCCTTGCTGAAGTTGTGCTTTCTCTTCATCGAAATTCGCTTGGAGAGCACTCTTTTCCTGTTCTACAGCTCGACATTGTTCTACAAGTACTCCATGTACTTGCGTCAAAGCCTGGGTGGCTTGCTCTATTTCCTCTTGTGTTTGTCAAAGGCAAGCTTCGACTGTATCAGCTAATCAATGGAGTTGAGCTAGTTCATCTCCTAGTTCTGATGTTCCTATTGGTAGAGGCGCAATGGATACTATGCGACTAGATTGTAGTGCCCGTTGCACCCCTTAGAGCTCGACCTCAATTCGATTTTACATCTCTTCCTGCCTAGCTTCTTGTTTTTCTATTATTTCCAACGAAGCACCATTCAGGGCTGCTACGATGAAATCGAAATCATATAATGTGAGGATAGTCTGCATTTTGGTCATAGAGGCTTTTGATTTCTTCTGGGAAGAAGGCTTCGGGGGGGAAACCTTCCTTTTCTTTGAGGGGTCCTCCTCATATTTGGGTTGTGTTACTTCACCTTTATTCTGTTTAGCTTCTGTCCCATCTATCTCTTCACCATCACCCCCTTGCTCTGGTGATATGGAAGTAGTCTTCACTGAGGCAATGCTTAAATATTTTCCTTCTTCAGTCTTCTTTGTCTTGCTAGGTCCGGGTGTATCTTGCGTAGTTTCTGGGCTCTCTATGTCAGATATCTCCGTAGGGTCGGCTAAAATAAGGAGGTTTGTCGACCATTCCTTAGTGATCTCTTCCAGGTCCTCCTCCATCAACTTGTAGTAGGACTGAAGTTGTTGTTTATGTTCATATGCTCGCATTGTTATGTAAATAAAATGTCTATCTGCGTTGAACTTCATCAAAGGCCTGAATCTATGTAAAGTATTCAGAGTCATGCGAGGCTTGGACTGGATGGTTATCTTCATCTGATTTTAGTATGTATGGAACACGACATTTGACTGCCATTGCTTATTCATGTCACTTGAATACCACAGTGTACTGAACTTCGCAGCTAGTGGTTCAAATGGATCGATGTCCGGGAAGGTCGCACCTTCTGGAATATCCCAGGCGACGAATGCAATCAGGATCAGAAGCCAACTAAAATGGAATTTGTAACCTTGATCTTGCGCTTCTCTGTAGTCAAGTTCCAACTAGTTCACCAGGTACTTCGCCCAGTTCATTTGTAATCCCTCTGTGCACTTCCCTGCGAGGTCAACTACAAAGCCGATAACTTGGGTCGGTCGGTACTTTCTTACTAACTTCCCTACAATCAATTGACATATGAGGTACACTGCACCACTCTAGATAGAAGCTACCTTGTAGCCTCACGTCCCTTTCTCGACATCGCCGTAGGTATCCTTGATCCTTTGAGCTGGAGCATGATCCATGCTTTTTCCTGGGTAAAACTCTTGTGGGTTAGTTCCTTGCATACTTAAGCCTATGATCCGATTGATCAATTTTGGATCCACTGTGATACGACAGTTTAACCACAAGTATCCTCCATGGTAACAAGAAAGTATCAACTTGACACAGGCATTGAATTTCTGGTGTCTTCCAAAGTGTGGGATCTTCATGACATTTAGCAGGGTGGACTACGTGAGGTTATGGGTCCATTTCTGAGGGATGATCTTCGAGTTCTTCCCTTTTGTTCTGGTCAAGTACTTATGTGGGGTGAGCATGTTATAGACCTTCCATTCACCGAGGTTGAAATTGCTAAATTTCAGTGTTGTAATATTATCTTGGTATGCTCGAACTGCACGTATCCCCTTCGGAAGGTATGCCATAACCAAGGTGTATTCAAAATCTCTAGATACATTGTCTCGATTCACTACGCCACTCAGAGGTGGTACATAGGCGGGTAGTATGGTTGGTATAATCTTTGCATTCGCTAAGTCATCTATGTGTTTGGTTTGCTTTTCATCTGTTGGTCGGGATGGTTCGGCTCTGTGAGCAGTTGATGGAGATGCTTGCATTGTTATGGTGGATAAATCTTGGACCCCTACAGATAATCCTCTTTTCGACATGACTCTTTCAGTTATTAGGTTGAGGAGTACTTATGTCACAGATTCTTCAATTGCGGAGAGATCTTCAGACATACGTGCTCAGTATTAATGATATCAGGTTCAAGATTAACTTAGACACTGTAATGAAATATATGGCAAGAGTGCGATGATCACTGTGCAAAATTCACTTAGTTTGTGGGCTCAAACTCTTGGTTAGCAAAAGTGTTCTCGGTGCATGGTGCGACGGGATAAATAGGTAACTCGACAATGGATCTCTTGCAACGGGTATGGAGCCTTCATTAACTATGTCTGGTTCGTTACAATGCAGTCCAACAGTCTGGTGGTGAACCATAAATGCCTTTCTACCCATTCGGAGCGTCAGTCAAATAGTTATAATGTCCCTAACGACTATATTTCTTCGCCATGGCGAAGTGCCATGTGTTGTTGTTCTGATATCCCAGTGAATCTCCAATTCTGTAAGTTTTTCTTCTGCGAGGTTCCCTCTGGATCGTTCTGCAACTTTTTGATCTTAACTCTCTTCTTACTTAGTTTTCTAGCCTTATTTCCAATGAGCTTCGTCTCATTATTCCTTTTTCCATTCAGGTTCTTATCTTCTTTTGACAAAGTCACTGGGCATTGTTGAGATTATTTCCTAGGATTCAGGGGTAATACTTCTTTTTTATTTGGGGTAGGTACTTCAATCTTCTATGGGTCCTCTAATGTTCTTGCAGCTTTGACATCTGGGTCTCTGGTGTTAAATAGCTTCGATCTATTCTCCTGTTCTTTGATCAAGTGTGTGATCCTTCGAGTCATGAAATCTTTTAACTCTTGTTTCTTCTGCTCCAAAACTTCTTCTTCTTCCTTTCATCTGGCTTGATCTTTGTCAATCCAAGGTTTTCCTAGTAACATGGTAAATGTGGCATTGTCCTCAATAAATTTAATAATCTAAAAATATTCTTCCGTCGAAGTTCCATTTGCATTCATAGGTATCTGAGTGAGCCTCCCACATAGGCTTATCAACTTTCCTCTGAATAGCCCTACTCCTAACGAAGGATTCATATCAAGCTTCCCTAAAAGTTCCCAAGTTCTTTCTGTCATGATATTCACCTATGTTGCCTCTAGAACACAATCAATGTCGAAGTCTCCTATTCTTGCTTCAATGCATTCTTTTTCTTTGAAGATCTTTGATAAGCTGGTATGGCGGTGGTCATTCAAGGTTTCTTTCATCTGTAGCAATGTTTTCTCTGATTCTTTCTGGGGTTCTACTATTTTTGGATCTGCCTTAGGGTTTTATTGATTTAGATTCATTTCTTCAAGCTTAGTAATCATTCTAGGGCAATCCAACACTTCATGGTCAATAGCTTTGCAACAAAGACAACTAGGTCTTTGCCCAGGGCATTCCTTAGCAAGATGTCCTGGTCTTCTGCAACTGTAATAGAGGGTTAATCCTCTCTTTCTTTTAAATGATCCCCAACTTCTCCTGTACTGTGTGCTAGGATCATAAGAGCTAACCTGCAACATATTCTTTCTAGGATCCTGCATCCATTTGTTAGTCCAAACATTCTTTCTATGCATAGGTATAACATATCTTTCACTATTCTTATCAAATCTACTCATATCAAGCCTACTTTCATCTATTAGTGCCCTAGTTTTCAAGATAGGACAAAATATATCAAACATACCTAGATCTGTACTTTAGAAACAAAACTTTCCACTAATATTACTTTTACAAAGCACAAATCTTTCAGATATAGAACTTTTCACTATTCTTACCTTTATCAGAGCATGGAGCTTATAGATCTTACCTCTTTTCTTTTAGATCTGGCCTTTTTTCTTGGAACAAAGCTTCACAAGTCTAGTAGCATGTTGTGCACTGGGGAAACGGATCTATGCACGGAGATTTCATGGTTTAAGGATGGATCTTTTCACAAAGCTTCTTCTTTCTCAGTTCCCAGCAATCATAGTTTCAGGTCCCAGCAATGTAACCATTTGTTGGCACATGGGCAGACCCAGGGTTCAACGCTACAATAGTGCACCAACAAAACCCTAACTACCATCCCTTTCGACAACACCTGCGAAGCAGATGAAGTCTCACCCAAGGTAGAGGCAGGTGTGGTTGCAGGACTCAGGTGTCTGCAACCTTAGCTGGGACATAGATCTGTGATTATAATATTTAACAGAGCACTTAACACTGACAGTTCATCAATATTCAATCACTACTCTACTGCGCAGATAGAACAGAGCATCGCATCACTCACTCAGATCTGATGTATTAAAGTACTTTATCATAAACATATAGGTTAGATCTAGCAAATCATGCACTAATCACAGTCACATAGGTCATATCTAACATTCTTACATATCATTATCACAAAGCATAAGCAGATTTATCTATCTCTATCAAAGCACTTAGAAAAAGAAGACATAAACACATCAAGACAAGGAAMAAAGCAGAACAACACAGTATTTACGTGGTTCACCCCCACCCTGGGGCTATGTCCACCAACTCTTCTTCTTTATTGTCTTCAGTCAATAGGTTACAAGCACAGAGCCATCAAAATCCTACTCTGTCTAGGACAGGAGATCTGCGCACCTCGCTAGATCCTCCTTCCTCATGTATAGCACAAAGCATTCCACAGTCTATTACAACCACTTTCACTTAGCTCTGCAATTCTCTCACATTTATGCACAAAGCACTTGCAAACCACATTTTCACTTAGCATACACTTACAACTGACTATCAGCCTCTTCTTACATCGCCTAGATATCTATTTATATATTACAAAAGTGGGCCTAAGCATGGGTAAACCCATGGGCCGACATCCCATTCCGTTACATAATCCCAAAAACCCAAAAATGGTCCGAGATCTCGTGATCTCTGCTTTGTCTTGTGATCCTCCTTTGACAGGCTGTCGAAGTCCCAAAATAGGTCAAACTTGACCAGATCCCTCAAAACTGGTCAAGGGCCAACAGGTCAACTTTATAATGACTTGTCGAGTTAGTTTGAATTGAATTATCCCAAGTTGAGTTGATTCGAGTCAAATTTAGGAACAACAATGTTGTTGCATCCAATCGAGTCGAGTCGAGTCAACTTTAGGAACAACAATGTTGTTGAATCCAGTCGAGTCGATATTCCCTAATAACTTGTACAGGGTTCCAATCCGAACTCCTTTCATTAAGACCATAACACCTATGACAATCTTGCATGAATCCTTCTGAAATAGATTGTGCACCCATGCATCACTCATCTTGCTAATAGATATCAGTTTTCTCTCCAAACCCAAAATGTGTATCACACCTAGAAGGGTTCTAATCCTCCCATCCCGCAGTATTAGTCGAACTCTTCCTCGTCTGAAAATTTTGGTTGTCGAGTTGTCCCCCAAGAACACATATCCTCCTTCATATTGTTCATATTTGTAGAACCATTCCCTATGTGGTGTCATATGATATGATGCTTCTGAGTTGATCAAACAAACATCTTGATCCGATTATGTACTGGTCGACACCAGGTACACATCACCTCCCTTTTCTCGAGTCATCTTTCTCTCAGTCGACTGCTTCTCATCGGATCCTATACTAACTTTTGTTTCCTTCTACTTGTAGTCCCTTTTGTAATGCCCAACTTTACCACATTTCCAACATCTTCTCGTCAATTGAACATGGTATTCAGATCTACCCTTCGACTTAGAGTTTCTACTGGAGAATTTTCCTTTGTCTCTGTCAATCGATCAACCTCTCATGACTAATGCATCTTTGGTCAATCCTTCAACGTTATTCCTTCTCATTTCTTCTGATAGTAAATATGAAACTATGTATTCTAGCACTAATGTGGTTGAATTTCTCTCTATAGCCATGATTAAGCTATCCCAAGAGTCTGGCAAAGAACATAATAGGCTAACACATTCCTCCTCCTTAGTGATTTTAATATCCACAAAAGATAACAGACTTATAATGGTATTAAACGCATTTAAATGCTCAGTCACCGAACTTCCCTCACTCATCCTTAGAATATATAGTTTCTTTTTGAGAAGCAACTTATTTACCAGGGATTTCGACTGGTACAAGCTTCCCAACTTGTCCCACATTTTCTTGGCTGAATCTTCACCTAAGACATTCAATGATATCGAAACTACAAGACAAAGTCGAAATGTACTCCTTGCCCTTCTCTCAAGTTTCTCCCATTCTTTTGTTGACATACTTGTCGGCATGGTACCTGGACAAGCTATTGTCCATTATTCTCGATCTACAAGGAGATGTTCAATTTTAAGCTTCCAAAGCTCAAAATTCTGGCCATTGAATTTTTTGATCTCTATTCTCAAGTTGCTCGCCATTCTTTAACAAGATATTTAAATATTTTTTAAATATGACTCTTAATGAACCTAGGTTTTAACTCAAATCCAAGGTTGTTAAACCAAGCTATGATACCACATGTTAATAAACCAAGCGATGATACCACATGTTAGGAAATGAAGAACACTTCCATGCTAAACCTAGCAGAAGAGAGGAAGAAGGATTTAAACAAGAAAGTAAATGACAAAGCAAACACACAGTACACAAAGATTTTACCCTGGAAACCCAAACAGGGAAAACCAACATTCCTTGAGAGTTATGCTCTCTTGTTGTCTTGTTCATTCAGAATAAAAGGTTGCATGCCTAACCTTAGTCCACACCTAAGACAAAATCAACATCATACCTTTTTGATTTATAGAAGAACAACCCTATAACCAATTTTGACTTACATATACATGAACATCAACCTCTACGATTTCATCATCTATTGGCGATTAGCCATTAGCTTTTACAAGATTACAACACACCTTCTTTATAGGTTTTACAGTAGGAAAAATCTTAAAGAAAAGGTGCCCAAAAACAATTTTAGATCAATGCATATTATTAGCTATGAATCCCATGAATCTCGAGATTCTTTTACAGTCGACTACAAAGTCGGATTACTAGTCAAGCTTCATTCAGTATTTAGTCAGTTGCCACACTTTCACTTGTCAACCTCTTGTCAGATGACTTCTTCGACTTGTTTTTTATGTCTTCGACTTCGAATTTACCCAGTTGAACCACCTCGACCTTCGACTTTCTATCAATATCTTTGACTTCAAATTTACCTAGTCGAACCACCTCAACCTTCATATTGTTGTTGATTCTTTCGAATTTGACTGTTAGTCGATCCACCTCAACTATACTTTCACTGCAAATAATATAACAACCCAACATCTAGGAGGCCCCCTTTGATGTTGTTGGAAATATAACTAATAGGGGGGGGCTGAATCAGTTATGTATATAAGCTTGAAACTTTTCCTGTTATTTTCAAATTCTTTCCAAATTAATATTTAATGTGTTGTTGATAACTTAACATGCATAGATATACAATATTTGATCAATCACACAGAATACACAGAGACACTGATTTTCATGAGGAAAACCATAAGGGTGAAAACCTCTTCTTCTTAGGATGTCAATCAAGCTCCAACTTTCATGTACATCATATTCTTTGAGCTCCAACTCAAATATGAGGCTACAACCTTTGATAGTAAGCTACAACTTGTAGAGAGCACCAACTCTCAGATTTCTCTAGCACCCACTAGATGGAAGCACCAACTCCCAGAATATCTTCTAGCACCAACTGGAATTTAGAGGACTGCAATCCTCCCTAGCACCACCCTACCACCCTGATTGAATCTTACAAAACTTTACTTACTTTATATGTCTCTTATATGGTCTATTACAGCTCCATGTCTCCTCTTCCTTCTTCAGCTTCTATATACTATGTTTTGCTTTTGCATCGTTCAACATCTATGCTCTGCTCTTTTTCTTCCTATGCTCAACACTTCTTGATGCTCAACTTCTCTTCTTCCTTTTATGTTGTGTGTTTCCTCTGCATCCTTTTCATTGTGCCAAATATCTCCCCTTTGGATTATGCATTGTGTCTCATCCTCCCCACATGCATCACTCTACACAAAAACACACTCTCTTCTATGTTCCGCATGTCTTACTCACGCTGAGACCTCTGTCAGATCATCATGACAACTCTTCGTCTTCTCTGGAAATTATGCTAAATGAGTTCCTCATAAGTGGTCGTTTTCTTAAGATTCTTTGGCTTCTCTGGCAGTCACAACTCTTCATCTTCTCTGTCAGTTACAGTCAGTCAGTTTTGGCTTCTTTGGCTCCTAATCCCCTTCCTTCACGTGACCGTTGGCTATGACCTGGGGCTAATCACTTCGAGACTTCACGTTTTGGGTCATCTTTCGTGAGTCACCCTGACTTTCCCAACTCCCGATCTCCTGAACTATGAAGTGGATCTTAACGGTGTGCTAGCTCCTCCCTTGATATGACCTTGGGCGATGAGCTCATGTGACCATGTGATTGCGGGCGCGTCCAAAGGTGGTTTAGAACAAAATGCTTTTATCCTCACAATTTACCTCGAGCCTCCATGTGTCCTTTCTCCAAAACCATGGTTTTGATTGCAGCCCACCCTCATCTCATTAACGTTTACCCACCTTCAATCCCCACAGTGCGACGGGATTGTCGATCTCATGATCTTAACGGTGCTCCCAAACTGACAGTTCAGACCTGTCCTTCCTAAATCAACAACTATGATTTACTTCATGATCTGGGCTCCGAGAGTTTCAACTCTCAAATATCGCTTTTCCCATATGACAATCTTCCATAGTGGAAGATCTATTGACACCTGTCTCCCTGAATCTACAATCAGGATCTCCTCTGCGAGTCCGGTCTTCAGGACTTTCAATTCTCAAACTCTCATTTGCTCCTAGATTCCATGATCTAATGACGTGTGTTCTTCTCTAATCAATGGTCAGAATCCCTTCGGGTATTCGAGGTTCGGAAATATCAACTTTCCAACCTTTCAACCTTCCTTTGCTTTTTCCCGGAGCTGACAATCCACTGACGCATGTCCCTTTCGGATCAACGATCATGATCCTTTCGCATCTCCGGACTTTGGAATTCTCAAGCCTCAACTGGAAATCCTTGAATTGAGATTTCTCTGAAATCGCAGATCAGCTGACACATACTCCCCTTGACGATCAATGGTCGAGATTTGTCTTCGGCGATTTTCACGTTCTCCCCATCCACAAACTTTCAAAGTTGTGGATCTCGCGCCACCTGTTCTCCTCGATGATGGACGGCCCCAAACCACTTCAGGACTTTGGAACATTGGGCAAGTGCTGGTGGTAAATCTCCTGAAGTAAAACTCCCAGAGTGACGTCACTTGATGACGTGTCATGAGCCTAGTAGCTTCCATGTGTCACTCGGATTTGTGATTTGCACGTACTTGAAATGCTGAATCAACTTGAAACTTGTCATTGTATGATTGTGCCACATGTCCTTGCTGATGTGGATCCTCATTCACTTCGGCCTTCGGGAGTTCAGGTATTTTGAATTTTCAAGTCGCCAATACTTTTGAAGTGAGAATCCCCGAATAGTAACCTCCTTGCAAATTTTAGACATGAACTAAATTGTGTTCGTCAATCATGTTCTTAGATTGACGGCTCGATCTTTCTGTGATGCTGCTTTTATAGCTTATCCTTTCCTTCCACTTTAAAATGATCTGATGGCTGACATTTACTACGGCTCTCCGAACTTCGGGGATTTCAGATCTTAAACCGAAACTCTCGAAGTGGTTTCTCTGGAGCATAACCTCCTCACATATTTAGACCTGAAACAAATGTTGTTCATTGATCAAGATATTAGGTCAATGGCTCGATCTTTCTATGATGCAGCTTCCATTTATTTTGATCCGACCGTTGACGGAAATTCAGATGATTGAATTCTCAATCATTTTGCCTCGCTTATCCTATCCTTCCATTAATTCAATCCGATGGTTGTTGGTCCTATGGATTGGTGATCCAATGACCACTGTCACTCTCTACAACCACAAATATCATAAATATAAAGATAAAGATAAGCGGAAAGCTCATGCACATCTGAAGAAGGAAGGGTACACAAAACCCTTCATCGATGCCTTTGGATCCAAAGGAGAAAAGGGAAAAGGAGAGAAATGCACATACTGTCACAAAGGATTCAATCCAGAATCTGCATGCATGCCAAAACAAATAGATATGATGTCTCAAATACTTCAGAAAAACAACCTTGGAGATCACATCCCTGAGGGTGCCAAGAAGAAGAAGGCAGAAGATCTGAATTCCAAGAAAGACAATTCTAGCCATGCCTTGATTGCCATCAACTCCTCTCCCGATGCTTGGATCGTTGATTCAGGAGAATCACATGACATGGCTGCCTCAAAATAAGTATATTCTTCTTTGGATGCATGCAAATTTCCTCCTATTCTGATGGGGGACAACTCTTCTGTCGAAGTCACTGGCAAAGGAAGGATTGAACTCACCAACAGAAGCTTCGAGAATGTGTTGAATGTTCCCAAGCTTTCTGTCAACCTTCTCTCTGTTTATCAGAAGATGAATTCCAACACTAGAAAGAAATTCATATTCACACCAAACTCCATGGACATCTATGACATGCAAACCAACTCCAAGGTTGCTACCAGTGAGGTAAATCATCAGTCTAGATTGTATACATTTTCTGAATTCATTGAACCTGATTCTGCTTTACTGCTAACTCATGCTGATGAAAGTAGTAGGATATGGCACGAAATATTTGGAAATTTGAATTTCGGATACATGCAACAAATTAGCAAGCAAAAATTGGTTGATGGTATACCAGACATCCATTTCTCCAAGGGAGTGTGTGAGGGATGTGTTCTCGGGAAACACCCTCAAGAGAAATTCGACAAGGGAAAGTCTCAGAGAACCTCTGTACCTTTAGATCTGATCCACAATGACCTCATGGGTCCTTTTCCGCATCCATAGATCAGCAAAGTGAGGTTTGTTCTCATTTTTGTTGACGATTTCTCATGTTTTACATGGATCTACTTTCTTAGGCAAAAATCTGAGGTCTTTCAACACCTCAAAGATTTCAGAGATTTGGTTGAGACATAGTCCGGAAAGAAGATCAAAGTCCTCCGAACTGATAACGGGGGAGAGTATGTGAATCATGAGATCCACTATCTTTTCCATGAGGCAGGGATTTAGTTGCAGCATACAGTTCCCTATACTCCGCAGCAAAACGGAGTTGTTGAGCGAAAAAACTGATCTCTAAAGGAGATGGCATCTTGCATGTTGCATGCAAAGTCACTACCATAGAGACTATGGGTCGAAGCACTTAACTGTGCAACATACATCCAAAATAGATATCCTCATAGATATTTCAAGGATAAGACCTCTTATGAGGCTTGGAGCGGCCTCAAACCGGAAGTGACCCACTTCTGCATTTTCAATTCACGTGCATGGGCCCGGATTTCCTCTGAAAAGAGGAAGGCACTTGATCCACAGAGCACTGAGTGCATTTTTGTCAGATACCTTGATGGTGTGAATGGATATCGACTTATTGATCTTTCCTCAGACCGACTCATCATTGAGCGTAGTGTCCAATTCGAGGAAAGTGTCTTGCATGTACCTCAGAAGCCGCATGCAGACACCTTCACTCTTCCACCTGTTCAAGATGATGAGCATGCACATGCCGACTCTTCTTCAGATGAGAGTTATGATTCAGAGGAATCAAATGATTTAGATTCAGATTCAGAGTCAGTATAGTCAGATGTAGAGTTAGAGCATCCAAGTGCAGTTGCAGAGCCAGAGAAGAGGCCCAAGTGGGCACAGACTACTCTTCAAGATGCAGGGGATCTCGTTGGTGATCCAGCCGATACAAGGAGGACTCGATTTGATTTCAAGGAGCCTCTTGTTGCACTCACTACCACTAAACCATTGCCTTCAAGGCATATTTTCTTGGTCAAGTCTTTAGATCCATATTATTATGGTGAGGCTGCTAGAAATCACTTTTGGGAATCCGCCATGCAGGAGGAGTACAACTCCCTCCTCAAGAACCAGACTTGGGATCTGGTTCCCCTTCCTTCTGGGAGGAAACTTGTCATATGCAAATGGGTCTATAGGATCAAGAGTGTAGTGGATGGACACATCAATAGATACAAATCCAGGCTTTTTGCCAAAGTCTTTCAGCAGGTTCATGGTATTGACTATGATGAGACCTTCGCTCTGGTAGTGAAGATGGATTCCATATGATTGGCACTTGCCATTGCAGCAACCAAGGGATGGGAAGTCCATTATATGGACGTGAAGAATTCATATCTTCACGGTGATATCTCTGAGGAGATCTACATGGAGCAGCCCCAAGGATTTATGCAGGACTCATCTTTGGTCTGTCGACTGAAGAAGTCACTTTATGGCCTCAAATAGGCTCCGAGGGCATGGTATGCCAAGATGGACTCCTACCTGTTGTCACAGAACTTTGTACATTGTAAATCAGACCCGAATGTATACATGCTCAGGATGGTTGATTCACTTCTACTTTTAGTTCTGTATGTCGATGATTTACTGATCACCGGTTGCTCGACTTCAACAAGTGTTACAGTCAAGAGGATTCTTCATGACAGGTTTTTGATGACGGACATGGGTCCTCTACACTTCTTCCTTGGACTTGAGATCAGTCAAGATGCATCAGGCATCAAACTATCTCAAGCCAAGTATGCACGAGATCTCCTTGAGAGATTTCACATGACAGACTATAAGTCTGATCCAACTCATTTCCTATCAGGAGTCAAACTTGAGGATGGCAGGGAGACTCCACTGGTTGACAGCACATTGTA
>JZKD02S0774344.1:782601-793550 GCA_000966675.3 Picea glauca | reverse complement strand
TATGGTTGTAACATTCTTTCATTAAGCTTCTTCTCTTTCTTATTAAATCCTAAGTGGTAAAATAATTGATGCATAAACTTAACCATAGTATTTAAAAAGTCGTGGTGAAGGAGAGATTGTAGAAAGATATCCAGAGATTGGATCAAGAAAGAGGACATCTCAAAGTGAGATGATGGCATCGGAAGAAGGTCTTTCTCAAAATGAAAAAGAGTTTCAAAGAAATTTATTTGCCATGTCGAAGATGGTAAAAGTGTTGTATGATGATTACTTGGAACAGAAGAGACCGATTCAAGGGGAATCTTCAAAACAAGACAACAGTGAAGAAGGAGAGGACCCTCCTAAACCTCCTCCTTCACCTCCTTCATCTCCATCATCTTCTTCTTCTTCAAGTACAAGTTCAAATTCTACTGCAAGAAAACATTATCATAAACATAAGCTTGATATGCCATTACTTAAACTTGATGTAAAATTTGTTTTTCCTATGTATGATGGAGAAGTTAATGCTGAGAAACTTGATAATTGGGTTAGACAAATGGAATTATATTGTCATGTGCAGCAAATCAAAGATGAGGCAACCAAAATCAGATTGGCATCGCTTCAACTTGAAGGCACAACTCTCATTTGGTGGCAAAGTAAAATGCAACATGGAACTTAGCAAGTTGGTAAGATTTTTCCATCATGGCATGATTTTATTTCCGCACTCAGAAAACAGTTCTATCCATTGGGATATAAGGAAAAGGATTTAATTGAATGGAAAAGTCTTAAGCTAAGAAAAGGACAGTTAGTGCAGGAATATAGAGATGAATTTCATAAGATGGCTTTGGTGTTAGATATTTCATTGACTACACAAGAAACTCTTATGAAGTATATAGGAGGTTTGCCTGCTTATATTTGTAATATTGTGTTTATGTTTGGACCTACTAATCTTGATGGGGTTTCTATCCAAGCAACGTATATTGAAGCAGGGAAAACTGGAGTTGGTGTATCATGGGAATCATCTTCAAAGAAGGATGGCAAAGGAAAAGGGAATGGAAAGAAAGAAAATTCAGCGACAGTGAAGGAAGAGAAGCTCTCTTGCAAGCATTGCAAGAAATAAGAGCATGATGATAAGCATTGTTGGAAATTGCACCCAGAGAAAAAACCGAAGTGGTTCAAAGAGAGAAAAGGGAGGCAAAAAGTTGCAACAATAACACGACCAACACACTTGGGATCAGATTCAAGTGATGAGTCTAAGATTACAGTAGTTGGTTTGACAAGTAAAATTGGTGATGGTTTTAATTCAAGAAGTAATTTTTTCATATAAGGGTCATAATGAAACATACTAATATTGACACATTAATAGATAGTGGATCGCAATCTAACTTAATTTTAGAAGAAGTCGTTAAGAAATTGGGATTAAACATTAAGATACATCACAAACCCTATTCACTAAATTGGATAAGCAAAGATCATAAATTGCCCATAACAAAGTAATGTATCATGAAGTTTGCAATTACATCTAAGTATGTGGATGAAGTAATATGTGATGTGGTGCCGCTAGAAACATGTGGAATGGTCTTAGGAAGCCCTTATTTATATGATCGCAAAGAAATATTCTACAGGGAACAAAATCAATATCACTTAACTAAAGAAGGGACATAATATGTTGTACATGCTCATCACATAAAAGCAAATCAATCTCTTCTAACAATGGAACAATTAAAGAAGGCAGCTTATGCAAGAAATACACCTATAATTGTTCCAAGTAAAGCAATTGATCTTAAGCATGAACATGAGATGGTTGTATAATGGATGTTCAATCATACTTTGCTTCAAGATAAGTCAATGTCGTGCAAGCCAGTCAAACATATGGGTTYAGTTTCAGTCATATTTCTGATGTTATCACTGCTAATGTTTTCTAAATGGATGGTAGTGGATTAAGTAAGATGTGAATGAGTTCAAATGGCTAACAATATGCTTTCAGTTGTCATGKTTATTATGCAATTGATTATGATGCGACAGGTGAACAGGATAGAGTTTAAAGACAAAGGACAAGTGGGGAGGCCTATCCYGCACTTGATGTCAGGTTAATACCCTTTTGGAGGACAAAAAGGTCTTAGTGGAGAGGAATGATCCAAAATGGATCTAGGAAGGCCAAATTTTCAAATTTCTCAGAATCAGACRAAACCAATGCCATTGCATAGGGCTCATCATGTTGATTCTAGCCATATATTTTTTTCCTGAAAATGGACACTGTATGCAAAAGTTATCGCATTTTGAACTTTTTCCTAAATAGGCAAAAAGTCAAAGGTCAAAGTCAATTGGTAAAAGGTTGTACAAGTGAAGTGGAAGATGACGTCAACAGTACATCATGATGATGTTAGTAGGGTGATGTGGCAGCACCAGGAGTTGACACATGCTAGTCATTTTTGGCATTTTCGGACTGAGTTGGCATAGTACGGAAGTAACACATGGCAGTATGGATGTTGGCGTGGTAGGGTGACACGTGGAAGTACGGATGCTAATGTGGAAATGTAAGGATGCTCACATGGAACTGTATGGATGATGATGTGTCACTAGATAGATGATGACATGGCACTATACTGACGATAACGTGGCACTGTATGGATGATAACGTGGCACTGTACGGATGATGACGTGGCATTGTATGGATGTTGACATGGCACTGTACATATGATGATGTGGCACTGTACGAACGATGACATGGCACTATACAGATGATGACGTGGTATTGTACTGACAATGACATGGCAATGTACGGATGATGATGTGGCACTGTATGGATGACGATGTGGCAGTTGACTAGGAAGGATGACGTGGCTTGGGCAAATGACGAGGTGACACATGGCCTAATGAGGAGGTTCCACATGGCACCTTCTAGAAGGTCAAATAGGTTTGGCGATTTCCACCAAATCTGGAAGTTACCACCAAATCTCGCAGGAATCCTCCAAATCTGGCGAAATCCAGCTAAGTTTCACTAATTGTCGCTAAGTTTGGCTAACTGCCACTAAATTTAGCAGAGTCTGGTTTATTTAGATAGCCACAGAAATTGAGAAAATGTATTTTTTTTTTGCATGCAGTTCGAGACTTTACGGACTGTACAGCTCTGACAGGGTACAACATTGTGATTTGTGTCGAGGGGAGGTCCCGAGGACCTATTCAGAAGTAGGTCAACTTCATAATCAAAAGTTGCATAATTTTGAGGGGATTCTGAATATGGCTTATGTTTTTTCCTCTGAGTAGCCAAACAGAAAAGTGACTCTAGAGCCCAAGATGTCGAACCAAGCATAGTCGAGTTCATACTCAAAAGTCTTAGAATTACATGTTCCAACCAATGGTGATGTTTGTTCCTGTCCAGAAGTTGCAAATATGAAAGATGGTTTCAAGAGCTATTATGTAATCCTTTATTTTGTATTCTTAAAGCATTGAATATTAATAAGAAGCCTCTCCCACTAACACAAAGGCCCAGAGACGTAGGAAAACGTGTGTCAAACTCCGTTATCAATCTTGGTGTTATGGTTTGTTGTTTTTACTTCTCGTATGGCTGCAACATTATTTCATTAAGCTTCTTCTCTTTATTATTAAATCCTAAATGGTAAAATAATTCATGCATAAACTTAACCATAGTGTTTAAAAGATCAATTTTGGATCACTATTTGTGGTAGTTGATAGGTTCAACAAAATGTGCATTTCCATGCCTTGTAAAAAAACCATAAATAGACAATAAGTAGCAAGCAAGTTCTTTGAACAAGTCTGGGTGCACTTTGGGATACTAAGGAGCATCATCTTAGATAGGGATACCAAATTTCTTATTGCATTTTGGANAAACCAATGCCATTGCATAGGGCTCATCATGTTGATTCTAGCCATATATTTTTTTCCTGAAAATGGACACTGTATGCAAAAGTTATCGCATTTTGAACTTTTTCCTAAATAGGCAAAAAGTCAAAGGTCAAAGTCAATTGGTAAAAGGTTGTACAAGTGAAGTGGAAGATGACGTCAACAGTACATCATGATGATGTTAGTAGGGTGATGTGGCAGCACCAGGAGTTGACACATGCTAGTCATTTTTGGCATTTTCGGACTGAGTTGGCATAGTACGGAAGTAACACATGGCAGTATGGATGTTGGCGTGGTAGGGTGACACGTGGAAGTACGGATGCTAATGTGGAAATGTAAGGATGCTCACATGGAACTGTATGGATGATGATGTGTCACTAGATAGATGATGACATGGCACTATACTGACGATAACGTGGCACTGTATGGATGATAACGTGGCACTGTACGGATGATGACGTGGCATTGTATGGATGTTGACATGGCACTGTACATATGATGATGTGGCACTGTACGAACGATGACATGGCACTATACAGATGATGACGTGGTATTGTACTGGCAATGACATGGCAATGTACGGATGATGATGTGGCACTGTATGGATGACGACGTGGCAGTTGACTAGGAAGGATGACGTGGCTTGGGCAAATGACGAGGTGACACGTGGCCTAATGAGGAGGTTCCACATGGCACCTTCTAGAAGGTCAAATAGGTTTGGCGATTTCCACCAAATCTCGCAGGAATCCTCCAAATCTGGCGAAATCCAGCTAAGTTTGGCTAATTGTCGCTAAGTTTGGCTAACTGCCACTAAATTTAGCAGAGTCTGGTTTATTTAGACAGCCACAGAAATTGAGAAAATGTTTTTTTTTTTTGCATGCAGTTCGAGACTTTACGGACTGTACAGCTCTGACAGGGTACAACATTGTGATTTGTGTCGAGGGGAGGTCTCGAGGACCTATTCAGAAGTAGGTCAACTTCATAATCAAAAGTTGCATAATTTTGAGGGGATTCTGAATATGGCTTATGTTTTTTCCTCTGAGTAGCCAAACAGAAAAGTGACTCTAGAGCCCAAGATGTCGAACCAAGCATAGTCGAGTTCATACTCAAAAGTCTTAGAATTACATGTTCCAACCAATGGTGATGTTTGTTCCTGTCCAGAAGTTGCAAATATGAAAGATGGTTTCAAGAGCTATTATGTAATCCTTTATTTTGTATTCTTAAAGCATTGAATATTAATAAGAAGCCTCTCCCACTAACACAAAGGCCCAGAGACGTAGGAAAACGTGTGTCAAACTCCGTTATCAATCTTGGTGTTATGGTTTGTTGTTTTTACTTCTCGTATGGCTGAAACATTATTTCATTAAGCTTCTTCTCTTTATTATTAAATCCTAAATGGTAAAATAATTCATGCATAAACTTAACCATAGTGTTTAAAAGATAATTTTGGATCACTATTTGTGGTAGTTGATAGGTTCAACAAAATGTGCATTTCCATGCCTTGTAAAAAGACCATAAATAGACAATAAGTAGCAAGCAAGTTCTTTGAACAAGTCTGGGTGCACTTTGGGATACTAAGGAGCATCATCTTAGATAGGGATACCAAATTTCTTATTGCATTTTGGANGGACTGAGTTGGCATGGTACGGAAGTGACACATGGTAGTATGGATGTTGGCATGGTAGGGTGACACGTGGAAGTACGGATGCTAACGTGGAAATGTAGGGATGCTCACATGGAACTGTATGGATGATGATGTGGCATTGTATAGATGATGATGTGGCACTGTACTGGCGATAACGTGGCACTGTACAGATGATAACATGGCACTATACGGATGATGACGTGGCATTGTATGGATGTTGACGTGGCACTGTACGTATGATGATGTGGCACTGTACGGACGATGACATGGCACTATACAGAGGATGATGTGGTATTGTACTGACGATGACATGGCAATGTATGGATGATGATGTGGCACTGTATGGATGACGACGTGGCAGTTGACTAGGCAGGATGACGTGGCTTGGGCAAATGATGAGGTGACACGTGGCCTAATGAGGAGGTTCCACATGGCACCTTCTGGAAGGTCAAATAGGTTTGGTGATTTCCACCAAATCTGGAAGTTACAACCAAATCTCGCAGGAATCCTCCAAATCTGGCGAAATCCCGCTAAGTTTGGCTAATTGTCACTAAGTTTGGCTAACTGCCACTAAATTTAGCAGAGTCTGGCTTATTTAGCCAGCCACAGAAATTGAGAAAATGGAGTTTTTTTTTGCACGCAGTTCGAGACTGTACGGACTGTACAGATCTGACAGGGCACAACATTGTGATTTGTGTCGAGGGGAGGTCCCGAGGGCCTATTCAGAAGTAGGTCAACTTCATAATCAAAAGTTGCAGAATTTTGAGGGGACTCCGAATATGGCTTCTATTTTTTCATTTGAGTAGCCGAACAGAAAAGTGACTCTAGAGCCCAAGATGTCGAGCCAAGCATAGTCGAGTTCATACTCAAAAGTCTTAGAATTACCTGTTCCAGCCAATGGTGATGTTTTTTCTTGTCCAGAAGTTGCAAATATGAAATATGGTTTCAGGAGCTATTATGTAATCCTTTATTTTGTATTCTTAAAGCATTGAATATTAATAAGAAGTCTCTCCCACTAAGACAAAGGCCCAGAGACATAGGAAAACGTGTGTCGAACTCCATTATCAATCTTGGTGTTATAGTTTGTTGTTTTTACTTCTCATATAGCTGCAACATTATTTCATTAAGCTTCTTCTCTTTCTTATTAAATCCTAAATGGTAAAATAATTCATGCATAAACTTAACCATAGTCTTTAAAAGATCAATTTTGGATCACTATTTGTGGTAGTTGATAGGTTCAACAAAATGTGCATTTGCATGCCTTGTAAAAAGACCATAAACAGACAATAAGTAGCAATCAAGTTCTTTGAACAAGTCTAGGTGCACTTTGGGATACTAAGGAGCATCATCTTAGATAGGGATACCAGATTTCTTATTGCATTTTGGACTGCATTGTGGGAGAAGTTGGACACTAAGTTGAAGACGTCTACAACATTCCATCCACAGATAGATGGGTGGGCAGAAGTATTCAACAACACTTTGGTGCATCTTTTGATGGGTTACAATCAGAAGCATCTGAAGACCTGGGATGAAAATATTATCTATATACAACACTCTTATAATAGAGCAGTCCACACTTCTACTAGTAAGTCAACTTTTGAAACTTGCTTTGGGTATTTTCCACCTTCACCCTTAGATGTTGTATATGGAAAACAAGGATGAGTGAGGGAGGACCTCACAGGAGATGCATTAAAAGCAAAAAAAATTGTTGAGAAGATCAAGAAGATCCATTTGCAAGTACAAGAGACATTGAAGAAGTCACAGGAAAAGTACAAGGCTAGGCATGACCACCATAGAACAAAGACAACATTTAGAGTGGGAGACAGAGTATGGTTACAACTAAATAAGGAAAGTCTATAGGGTCATGGTAACAAGATCAATTATTTGCGTTATGGTCCTTTTGAGGTATTGGAAAAGGTGGGAGATAATGCCTACAACTTAGTCTACCCCCATACATGTGCATTTACTTAGTAGTGAATGTGGAGAATCTCAAACTATATGAGCCTTCTATGTTGGATCAAGAGGAGGAGAAGGTCCTACCTTCCATAGAAGAATTAGCACCATACGCTCAAGAAGAGTTGGCAAAGGACACAATTTTGTAAAAGTGATCCAGAACTACAAGACAGGGGCAACATGACCTTTGGCAGATTGGGTTCAAAGGACAACTTCCAGTGAAAGCAAAATGGTACTCCGGGGAGAAGGTAGAGGAAATATTTCCTCACCTCATTCATTAAATATTTTGGGGACCAAAAACCTCCCTAAATGGGGAGGTGTGATTTGGATTGGATCATTATATTATTTTTCATTATCTCAATACTTTCTAGGTGGAAAATTTGAAGGAATCAACTTGCAAGGCCATTTCGGCGGCTGATCCAAATTTGGAAATTCGGGTAAAAAAAAATCATCTAAAATATTCTAGAGCCATTTTGAGGCATCAAACGACATTTGTTTTGGTCCAAACCTTACTATGCAAGAATATTCTATATTCTACACATGGATACCTTTCCAACAATGCAGATTGTTCATCAATCGAAGTTTGTATGAGAAAGTTTGCCTCTCGCAAGTTGACCTACCATATTGATGACCATGGTATGAGTGGATGACACATCAGCCTCCATTACTTAGAAATATGAGGCCAGTCAAAAAGTGGATTTTCTAAGAACATTCTAGAAGGTCCAAAACCTTATCAAAATTGAAGGTTGAGGAATTCAAAACCCTACCCCTAGATGGTTATCGGGATATGTTAAATATTGGGCCACTAGGAGGAGAAAGGGTTCCATTCTTTTGCATTGTATCTTATTTCATAGTTGAGGAGAACATGTGAGAGTGGTATTTTGTGAGCATAATAGAGGAGGATAGATTATGTAGCGGCCATACAGGCCACAAGTCAAAGGCAACTCCATGGAGAATGCCTCCTCCTTTGTACTTGCATAATTTCTATACTAGAGAAAAGAGAGCAAAGAAGCCTTACCTTCTAGATGGGTTTTCCCCTGTATTGGGTTTCCCGGGTCATAGATTGTGTTTATTTGTGGATGGTGTGATCATATTTTACTATTCTCTATTTTCCGTATTTTATCTATTTCATGCATAAGCAGAAAACTCAGTAACTAAATATTCTGGAAATCTAGAGGAAAAATAACCTTAATACTAAAGATTTCAGTATTTCATTAGATCTGTTGTGATGAACTATTCCAATGGAATATACACAACAATTTATAGATCAAATATGAAATATAAATCTCATATATTATTATTAATCAAATTAGCATCATGATACCCTTGGTAATCTACTTAACATCATGCTTTTTCAATTCACCTTGCCTCGATATTCATGGTTTGTGGAAATCTAATCCATTTACTTTTCCCANACCATAAATAGACAATAAGTAGCAAGCAAGTTCTTTGAACAAGTCTGGGTGCACTTTGGGATACTAAGGAGCATCATCTTAGATAGGGATACCAAATTTCTTATTGCATTTTGGACTACATTGTGGGAGAATCCGGACACTAAGTTGAAGACGTCTACAACATTCCATCCACAGACAGATGGGTAGGTAGAAGTAGTCAACAAGACTTTGGTGCAGCTTTTGATGGGTTACAATTAGAAGCATTTGAAGACCTGGGATGAAAATATTATCTATATACAACACTCTTATAATAGAGCAGTCCACACTTCTATTAGTAAGTCAACTTTTGAAACTTGCTTTGGGTATTTTCCACCTTCATCCTTAGATGTTGTATATGGAAAACAAGGATGAGTGAGGGAGGACCTCACAGGAGATGCATTAAAAGAAAAAAAAATTGTTGAGAAGATCAGGAAGATCCATTTGCAAGTACAAGAGACATTGAATAAGTCACGGGAAAAGTACAAGGCTAGGCATGACCACCACAGAACAAAGACAACATTTAGAGTGGGAGACAGAGTATGGTTACAACTAAATAAGGAAAGTCTATAGGGTCATGGTAACAAGATCAATTCTCTGCATTATGGTCCTTTTGAGGTATTGGAAAAGGTGGGAGATAATGCCTACAACTTAGTCTACCCCCATACATGTGCATTTACTTAGTAGTGAATGTGGAGGATCTCAAACTATATGAGCCTTCTATGTTGGATCAAGAGGAGGAGAAGGTCCTACCTTCCATAGAGGAATTAGCACCAGACACTCAAGAAGAGTTGGCAAAGGACACAGTTGTGTAAAAGTGATCCAGAACTATAAGACAGGGGCAACATGACCTTTGGCAGATTGGGTTCAAAGGACAACTTCCAGTGAAAGAAAAATGGTACTCCAGGGAGAAGGTAGAGGAAATATTTCCTCACCTCATTCATTAAATATTTTGGGGACCAAAAACCTTCCTAAATGGGGAGATGTGATTTGGATTGGATCATTATATTATTTTTCATCTATCTCAATACTTTCTAGGTGGAAAAATTGAAGGAATCAACTTGCAAGGCCATTTCGGCGGTTGATCCAAATTTGGAAATTCGGGTAAAACAAAATCGTCTAAAATATTCTAGAGCCATTTTGAGGCATCAAACGACATTTGTTTTGGTCCAAACCTTACTATGCAAGAATATTCTATATTCTACACATGGATACCTTTCCAACAATGCAGATTGTTCATCAATCGAAGTTTGTATGAGAAAGTTTGCCTCTCGCAAGTTGACCTACCATATTGATGACCATGGTATGAGTGGATGACACATCAGCCTCCATTACTTAGAAATATGAGGCCAGTCAAAAAGTGGATTTTCTAAGAACATTCTAGAAGGTCCAAAACCTTATCAAAATTGAAGGTTGAGGAATTCAAAACCCTACCCCTAGATGGTTATCGGGATATGTTAAATATTGGGCCACTAGGAGGAGAAAGGGTTCCATTCTTTTGCATTGTATCTTATTTCATAGTTGAGGAGAACATGTGAGAGTGGTATTTTGTGAGCATAATAGAGGAGGATAGATTATGTAGCGGCCATACAGGCCACAAGTCAAAGGCAACTCCATGGAGAATGCCTCCTCCTTTGTACTTGCATAATTTCTATACTAGAGAAAAGAGAGCAAAGAAGCCTTACCTTCTAGATGGGTTTTCCCCTGTATTGGGTTTCCCGGGTCATAGATTGTGTTTATTTGTGGATGGTGTGATCATATTTTACTATTCTCTATTTTCCGTATTTTATCTATTTCATGCATAAGCAGAAAACTCAGTAACTAAATATTCTGGAAATCTAGAGGAAAAATAACCTTAATACTAAAGATTTCAGTATTTCATTAGATCTGTTGTGATGAACTATTCCAATGGAATATACACAACAATTTATAGATCAAATATGAAATATAAATCTCATATATTATTATTAATCAAATTAGCATCATGATACCCTTGGTAATCTACTTAACATCATGCTTTTTCAATTCACCTTGCCTCGATATTCATGGTTTGTGGAAATCTAATCCATTTACTTTTCCCA
>JZKD02S0774344.1:696612-711041 GCA_000966675.3 Picea glauca | reverse complement strand
CTGCATATATAGTGCATGTGCTTCGTAAGCCTACGAACCTCGGATTGACAAATTAAATGGTTGGGCAATTACTACGACGGAATTAAACGACAATATTTTCGCTCAACAATACATATGAGTACTTTGATGTTGCTGATTCTGTTTGGTGGGAGTCTTTTTCAATAGTCAAAGTGACATAATTTCAAGCTCAACAAATGAAGATACAATGTTGAGGACTCAGTTTCATTGGCCATAAAATATGCCAAACGAATCTGAAGAAACAAACATTGTTGAAGTTCAACAAGAATCTCAAGGTGCTATTGAGTTTACACAAGCAGAGAAAAAAGAAATTTATATTGGTTCGCGAAGGTCACATGCACAACGTGAAGCCCTGGAAGACCTTTACAAGGGTTCAATACAAGATATTAAAGAGGGTAGCATGATTGCAGTTTTAGCGAATTAAGATCCACATGGTTATCCATTCTGGATAGGAAAGGTTATAAATATTGAGAAAGAAAATGATGATGTTATTGCAATTGAAGTCCATTAGTATGAAACAAGTACACAACCATTCAATGGTGTGTAGAAGCCAGGGATGGTGGTTGAGAAACATGTCAATAGAAAGAGAAAAAGAAAGGGTCAAAATACAACTCGTCGTCGCACTGACCTCTTAAAATTATATGATGTTGACATACTTGTTTATGACTTCAATTTGACAAAGAGAGAAACTCTTTGCTCCAAGACAACATAGATTATCAAGAGGTTGATGCCACAATAAATAAATGCAAGATGGGAGTTTGCTGAACCTAGTCATAGATGTAAAAGACATTTGACATCTGAAATATTGAGCATGCATGTAGACTCAGATGGTGCATTCATCGACAATAAAGAAGAGTATGAATCATCTACATCTTCATCCAAACATTCATCTGAAGACAATGTAGGCTCTGATGGTATTTCAGAAACCATGAGTCAATCTGAAAAAGTGTATGAAACATTTTATGCATTTTTGATCCATATGATGTTTGTATGGTAACTAAAAATGAGCATTGAACTTACATATGATCTTACAAGAAGTTATGAATCTTTTGTTATGTTTTATGAATGATATGTTTTTTATTATGGATAATATAATAAAATTTCTTGGCTCATATGTTTTGAATATGGTCAATATAAAAATACTTTTAAAAATTATTTATGTTTCATTCAATGTAACTTGTATTTACTTTATTATTATTATAAGTAAAAAATTATTAAAAAGTGACGTTGAATTTTTAAAGTATATTGTGATATTTTCATGGCATTATGTATTACCTTGTGTTTTGCGTGATAATAACATTTAAGGGTTGATTTTATGGTTTTGTTTACAATAATGATGAGTTGTTTTACCACATTATAAAAATGTGTCATTTTCATACCCCAATTTTAGAATGGGTGCTACCGGTAGCAGTGCTTTTCAATGTGATGGTTGATTTTGAGGTTTTGGTTTTAATGGTACCAAGTGCTAAAAGTACAATTTCAAATGATCTCAAAATTTAACATTTTGAAAAGAAAAAAAATTTCAAAAACATCTTATTTTTTTTTAGGTGCTGATTTTAAGGTTTTTCTGAGCTACTGTCTACGTTTTGAAGGCCACATTTGAAAAATGTTGTAATTTTGACCTCGTTTAAAAAAATGGTGCTATATGTAGCACCACTTTTTGATTTGGGGGTTGATTTTGATGTTTTTTATGCAAAAATATGGTTTTTTGGGCCAAAGTTCTCGTTTTGAGGTCACGGTTCTCATTAAGTCGGTAACTATGTTCCACTTGGAGACTGATCACAACAAATCCACTGATGTTGTACCTTTTGGAATATACTCCACCTTGGACCTAGAAAATTTCTCATCTTCACCTTCATGCTTGAAGACCGACTGAAATTGAGTAGGAAATCAGTTTCTCCTTGATTACTCCCTTTGTTAACATGTCTGCATGATTCTGGCTAGTATGTATCTTTTCCAACTTCAAATGTCCATCTTCCAAGACAGATTGTATGGAATGGTACCTGAGTTGTATATACTTAGTCTTCGAATGGAAGGCTGATTTATTTCCAAGATGAATGGCACTCTCGCTGTCATAGTACAACCTGCTATTGTCTTTCTTCTTTTCCAATTCCTCCATAAACCTCTGTAACCAAATCATTTATTTACTAGCCTATGTAGCAACAACATACTCTGCTTCCATTGTTGAAAGTGCAACAACCTTTTGCAGTTTCAAAATCCAACTTATTGTTGTTCCACCTACAATAAAAACATACCCTGTTTTGCTCCTCCTGCTATCTTTATTACCTACCATATTTGAATCAACATGTCCATGTAGAACAATATCTGAACCTACAAAACATAATGCATGAGTAGCAGTACCTCTCAAATACCTGAGAATCCACTTTACTGCCTCCCAATGTTCTTTACCTAGATTGTCCATATACCTTCTCACAACTCCCACTACATGTGAAATATCTGGTCTTGTGCAAACCATCACATACATTAAGCTGCTAACTGTTGATAAATAAGGGACCCTATACATGTATTCTATCCCCTCATGTGTCTTGGGACACATTTTCTTAGTTAATTTGAAATGGCTGGCCGAAGGTGTACTAACTGGTTTTACATTCTGCATTCTAAACTTCTCCAACACCTTCTCTATGTACTCACCCTGAGATAATGCCAATTTGCGATTTTTCCTGTCTCTTGTTATTCTCATACCAAGAATTTTCTTTGCAGCACCCAAATCCTTCATCACAAATGAATTAGCTAATTTCTTCTTGAGCACATTTATATCCTGCATATTAGACCCTGCAACAAGCATGTCATCTACATACAATAGCAAGATAATATAGCTTCCATTTTCTAGACTTTTAAAACAAACACGATGATCATAATGACATTTACTATAGCCTTGTTTTGTCATAAACATGTCAAACTTCAAATGCCACTTCCTTGGAGCTTGCTTTAGGCCATACAAGCTCTTCTTCAACCTACATACCAAATTATCCGTTTCTTTGACATCATACACTCTGGAATCATAGGATTGGATTCAAGATGAAAATCTTCTACTGCCACAAGACTTAAAATAGTCATAATTGAAGTCATCTTAACAACATGAGAAAATATTTCATCAAAATCTATACCTTTCTTTTGTGTAAACCCATTTACAATAAGTCTAGCCTTGTACCGTTTTTTTTCTCCATCTTCTTCCTTCAACCTGTAAACTCATTTATTCTACAATGTTCGTTTTCCTGTAGGCAATTGAACCAAGTCCCAAGTCTGCTTATTTACCAAGAAGTCCATTTCCTCTTTCATGCATTGCTCCCACTTATTTTTAGTTTCTACCTATATTGCCTCTTCATAACTTTATGGTTCACCAGAATAAGTCAATAATAAATAATACAATGAAGGAGAGTATTTTTCAGGGGGTCTACTTAACCTGATAGATCTTCTAACAACACTTGTAGGATTTTTAGGTACCTGTTGCTCCTATTGTTGTACATTTTGATTTTCTGGTACCTTTGGAATTCCTTTTTCAATGATCTCATCAACCACTTTGTATTCTGGTTTTTCTTTTTCCCGTTTCTTTCCCTGCAACTGATCTTTGTGTTGATTAATTGGGTTGGTTTTCATTGATGTCAACCCTTGAAGAAAGTCCGGTAGCGAATTCCGATAGCACAATGGTTTGGGTAATGGAGCCATAATATTCCCCAATAACTTGCCTTCAATCACATCAAACCAATACTTCTTTGGATTCAAATAAACTCCATATAACCTACATCTTTCAAATACTTTCCTTAGATGATGTATGTGCTCATTTCTTGTCTTTTAATGAACTTTCAAATCATCTTGGTAGTCCACCATGAATTTCCTTATCAAACCTTCAAATGTGTGGTCCATATCCCTCTAAAATGTAGCTCCAACATTCTTTAAACCAAATGGCATTCAGGCATATGCATATGTCTCCCAAGACGTTATGAAATTTGTCTTCGCTCTGTCTTCCTCTGCAACCAAAACTTGATTGTATCCATAAAAACCATCTAACATGGATATACAAGCAGATCCAATGACTTCTTGAAGAAGGAATTCCATGTTAGGCAGAGGATAATTATCTTTTACACTTGATTTATTGAGATCCCTGAAATCCACACACCTCTGAATCTCCCCAGTCTTTTTTCTCCTAACCACCGGATTTGAAAGCCAGTCAGAATGCCTGATGGGATATATTATTCCAACTTTCTTCAATTTTTCCAACTCAATCTTCACCAATGGTTTCAACTTGGGATTCATCATCCTTATTTTATGCTTGACAGGTTTTGCTCCTTCTCTTAATGGGGTGATATTCTGAAATATTGTTTTGTCATATGCCTTTAAATCATCATAACTCCATGTGAAAACATCAAGATATTCTTTGAAGAGGGAGAGATATTGATCAACTTCTTTGGATGTACAATCAACTCCCATGTTAATGTACTTTAGGGAACTATCAGTCCCAATATTGACTTTTATCGTTTCTTGAACTTTTTAGACCAATACTTCTTCCATGAGATTTTTGGCATGATCACCTCTTGTAAAAAAAAAATCAGACTGGACACAATTTTTCAGAACAAAGGCAATGCCATTATCTTCATCTTCATTTTCATTTACTGGAAAATTGTCTAGGTATTCATCATTTTCAAACACTTGAAGATGCTATTGGTTATCAGGTACTAAGGGTCGAAACACTCTTTTTACTTGAAAATACGTCTCACTTTGGATATCATCTGGGTTTGACAACGAAGCAACCAATGCTAATGAATCTACCTTCTGATTTTTATTCCTTGGAATGAAAGAAATATTAAAAGAACATAAGGCCTCCATCAATTCATTTACTCTCTTGAAATATAATTTGAGCCTTTCCTTCTTAATTTTATATTTTTGAGTGACTTGATTTATTATCAATTCAGAGTCATTAGTCACAATTAAATGTTCAATCTTCATTTCCCATGTGAGGATCATTCCTTGAATCAAAGCCTCATATTCTGCTTCATTATTTGTGCAAGAAAACTCAATTCTAATGGCATGTGGGTGTACAATTTTTTCGGGGATTTTAAGAACAATTCCAACTCCGCTCCATGAGCTTGAACAAGCTCCATCGAATGACATCCTCTAGTAGCCTGAAAAATAATTATCGTTGTTTTTTATATCATCAATCTGTTCCATATCCATGATGACACAGTTTCCAATACCACCATCTATATAATCTTCCATTAGTTTGTTATCTTTATTTTTGAAAGAAAACGGTCTCCTAGGTTCATGAGGAACCTCGATCATTGCTTCATCTTTATCCGGTAACATCATACAACTTCCATCATTCATTATATAGCCTACAATCATGGAAGACCAATCTCTTCCAGGGACAACTTCGTATGCAGGAGGAAGATCCACCACCACAATATTGAAAACTGTAATAATATGGGGAGTGGCAGTAATCCAGGCATAAAAATATTTAATTTCTCCATAAGTTGGTACCTTCCTGGAATCGATCGCATAAATGCTTTCGCCTCTTTCATAGTATGTGGTGCATCTCACACCAAATGCCTCCATTAATTCCAAAGGCATGATATTTTTTGTCCCACCAGTATCAACTAGACAATTATGGAGTGCGACATCATGGTTTTCTATTGAAATATAGAAGGGTGGGAATTTGCCTCTCAAATTTACTACTGATGTGTTTCGAATTTGCTTTGGGTTTGCAATAAATGCTTCAATTCTTCTTGTTGGCTTGTCCAATAAATTCAAAATATTTTCCCTTTGTTGAGGAATCTTTACCACTTATGTGAAAGGAAAAGTAACTCTCAACTTACTTAGATCATCAACAACATTATATATCATCTGAAGGGGGTTTGGTATCTCTTGTTGCTTCTTATTTCTGGTATTGTTTATCATACTTTTGTTACTCTCATTCTCATTGTCTTTCTCTTTCTCTTTTTCTTTTCCTTTTTCAGATTTATCTTTACTTTTGGACTTATTTACAAATTCCCATGTTTGGAAAACATTTTCTTGTGAGACAAGATCATCTTCACCTTCTTCAAATATATACATGAACGTCTCACATTTGTCCGTCTATACAGGTTCAAAAATTTCTTCTGGTAGATAATCATTTTCTAGTTCGGCTATCTCTTCATTATATGGTTCATCAAGAACCACTGCATTTAGAATTGGTTGTCTGGGAACCCTCTGTCTTTGTTGATTATCAAAATTTTCAAACCTCACTCTCTACTGTTAAGGAGGGTTCCTTCTTTGTTCTGGGACCGACATCCTTGGATTGGGTATATAATTATCATTCCTTTTCAATCTCGTTATTTCATTTTGTATATGTCTAATGGTTCTATTCATCTGTGCAATCACGATCCTTTTTTTAGTCTCCTGGGATGCAACATGGTCTGTTTTCACATCCAGTATAGTTCCTTTAAAAAATCCCCCACCGACGATCTGATTTTGACTTGGTCGCGGCCTTTTCTCTTCATTATTTTTCAAACTAGATGCTCCTTGATCATCAATATTTAGATTACCCATATTCCTTTATTCTTTTCAGAGAATAATGTCAAGTTCAACACCCATTTCAATCAAGATTTCTTCCATCTCCATAGCTTTGGTCATTTCTTTATCCAGAGTATCAATTTGGGAAGTTCTAATGGCGAACTTCACATTGGGTGGCATGGAATTCTTATAGCAACTGAGTACTACTAGATCATTTGGCCTTTTATATTCGGGAATCTTGTTCAATATTTTATTAAATCTGAGATTGAAATATCATATTCTCTCATTTTTCTTCAGACAAATTTGGGTGAAATTAGTGAGAAGGGTATGATATGTGACTGGGGGAGAGAAGATATTCAAGAACATAGCTTCAAGGTCATCAAAACAGCCGATTGAACTTGTGGTAAATGTGGTGTACCATTAGTAAACTTGGCCCGATAAAGTTTGGAGAAACAACCTTACCATTATGTCGTCATGTTCAACAAGATAGAAATCACAAACATCCAAAAACAAATCAATATGCCTCTGAGCATCAATAGTTCCATCTCCGTGAAATGTCTTCAGAGTACCTTTAGGAAGAATATGTAACTCATGTTGTTCACCTTGCAGATCGAGCGAAGAGTCTCTTATTATTCTCAAATTTCTGAATATTCGCCTATCTTCATGTCTCCTTTCCTCTCGTATTTCTTCTCTTCTTTATTATTTTCTTTCCTCTCGTATTTGTTCATGTCATTCTTTGCATCTTTCTTCTCTATCAGCCATGTCTAGAAGTTCCTTATTTTCTTCAGGAATATGCCTTTCAACTTCTGAGGTATGCAATTTCTTGCATTTGCTTCTAGTGATTGGTCCTTTGTATTTGTCCAGCTTCAATTCATGCCTTTCTCTCAAGCTAGTCTTTTATTTCTCCGGTCTTGTCTTTTGTCTCTTCTTTGTCTTTGAAGAATTTCTCTTTCTTCTTCTTGAACTAGTGTCTCCCACGATATTTTTAGTTCTTCTCTTGTTCGAGTAGTTGTTATCAAAAGATTATATAACTCATGAAGGATGCTTCATTGATTATTCAATGCAATTTCTAACTTGGATTGGTTGGCATGAGGCAAAGTCATAAAATTTTAGAGTCTAGAACCAAATATTAAATCTTCGAGTCTGTCCCCAGTATGGTCACCAAAAATGTTGATGTTTGAATTCGTCAGGATCGAAACGACAACCTCATGAGGATATGAATCCTCCTGCATTTTTATAGAGGTCGTAATCCTCTTTGAATTATGATATTCTTAATAAATTTAGATCAAGAAACAATATAGGACCTTAAGATAGTCCAATCTTTTATGCTCAAAGAAAGATTAAAATGCTGAAAAGTAAAAAGTTTTATAAAAGAGCATTCCTGAGAAATGGACAAGGAGTCTCACACATCACACTTTACATAAAATAAACAAAATTTCCTCACATCATGTAGATTTTAACATTGTATAATATTTACTGCAAAAATATTTTCAGTAAAAGAACAGAAAATATACAATGGAAAATACAAACATTACACATAGATTTTTCCTGTGGAAACCCAAACTGGGAAAACCAGCATATTCTATATTCATTCATAATGATACATTATTTACAATACAATATACATATAGGAGCCAACGACATCCAAAACCGTAACCCATTGACCTGGATTAGTCAACAACCCTAATTCTTTAACCGGAAATAGAAAACCATCGACAAAAACCATGTGTCGAAAAATCACTCAACAATGGACACGAAAATCAAGGCAACACGAAAAATGAGGCAAAAATGTGACATGTTTCATGAGGAAAGTACTCGTGCAAAGAATATAACACATACACAACATTCTCCCACTTGTTGTTTTCTTTGCATATAGGGGGTCACAGGGTTAGGTAGTCAACAATCCAGAGCATCAATGCCCATGGATCCTCTATACCAAGAGAACTTATCAGTGCTCACAGATTTTGATAATGAATCTACAAAATTCTTCAAAGTGTCCACCTTCATCAACAATTCTTTATTTTCTTCAACCATGTCTCTCACAAAGTGATATTGAATATCGATATGCTTTGTCTTTGAATGATAAGTTGGGTTCTTCGCCAGAAAAATTGCACTCTGACTGCCACAATCTATCCTTACAACTTGTTGTACCAACCCAATACCTGAACACAATATTTGTAGCCATACTAATTCCTTATTTGCATGAGTGAATGCCATGTATTCAACTTCTGTAGTTGAAAGTGCCACTACAACATGTCTTTTGCTCATCCAACTTATTCCTTCTCCAAACAGATTAAACACATACCCACTTGTAGATCTCCTACGATCCAAATCTCCAGCCCAGTCTGCATCTACAAAGCCATGTATATCCAACACTCTGTCCAATCCCAGTCTTCCTTTGTAGCACAATCCATAGCTAGCAGTACCATGCAAATGATTGAAAACCCTTTTTACTGTTGTCCAATGCTCCTTCCCTGGTTTTGACATATACCTGCTCAAAACTCCCACTACATGTGCAATGTCTGATCTAGTACAAACCATTGCATACATCAAACTGCCAACTGCACTCGCATATGGAACATGAGACATGTCCTCCTCTTCTTCATGTGTCTAGGGAAACTGATCCACATATAACTTTACACCAACATGAATAGGAACCTTGACTGGTTTACATTCCTGCATATTAAACCTCTACAATATTGTCTTGACATATTTTCTCTGATTTAACTAGAGTTTCCTCTTTTTCCTATATCTTTTAATTTCGATGCCCGAAATGAAATTTGAAGAACTGATATCCTTCATGTCAAATTTAGAGGACAACTGAGTTTTCACATCCTGGATAATCTTCTTGTTGTTTCCTATCAATAACATGTCATCCACATACAAGACCAAATAAATCAAATAATCACCAATTAATTTAAAATATGCACAATGATCCTCTTTTCTTCTTGTGAAGAAAAGTCCCAACATATAAGTATCAAATTTTTGATACCACATCCTTGGTGATTGTTTCAAACCATATAGGGACTTTTTTCAGCTTGCATACGAGCTCCTTCTTTCCCTTCACAACAAATCCTTCTGGATGCTTCATATAGATTTCTTCTTCCAGATCCACATGTAGGAATGATGTATTCACATCCATCTGTTCTACTTCAAAATCAAATGCAGCAACAACAGATAACATAAATCTTATAGAGGTTAACTTGGCAACAGAAGAAAAAATCTCACGAAAATCAATTCCCTCAACCTGGGAATAACCCTTTGCTACTAACCGAGATTTGTATTTCTCCACTTTTCCTTCTGCATTCAACTTCTTTTTAAATACCCATTTGTTTTGAATGGGATTTCTTCCAATCGACAACTCCACTAGATCCCAAGCCTCATTCTTATCCAAGGTTACCATTTCTTTGTCCATGGCCTTTTTACAGAGATTTCCATCCTCTGAATCCAGTGTCTCCCTAACAGTTCTAGGATCATCATCAGTAATAGACAAAGAAAAATTTGAATGGAAATCAGATGGAGTATACCTTTCAGGTAGCCTTTTTTCTTGAACTGATCTCCTCAATACTAGAGTATGAGGATCTTCTTCTTCTAATTCGTGTTCTTCCGTAGAGTCTGATTCATCATCCTTTAAATCAAACTCTATTTTCTTTGGTTCTTCCTTACGTGGTAGGACTTCCTGTTTAACAACATCCTTCATTTCTCTAAATACCACATCTTGGCTATACACTACCTTCTTATTTTTTGGGTTCCAAAGCTTATAACCTTTGAGAGCATCTTTATATCCAATAAAGATACACTTTTCATCATTCTTATCGAGCTTACTCTTGTTTTTATTTGGAACATGAACATATGCATCACAACCAAATACCTTGAGATGTGTGAGAGAAGGTTTCTTACTAGTCCATACCTCTTGTGGAGTCTTGTCATCCAACGCTGATGAGGGTGATATGTTGATCAGGTAACATGCAGTACCCACTACCTCTGCCCAGAATTCTTGCCCTAACCAACACCACTAAGAATGCACCTTGCTTTTTCCATCAACGTCCTGTTCATCCTTTCTGCAACTCCATTATGCCGAGGTGTATATGGAGTAGTCTTCTGCCTTTCTATACTGCACTTCTTACAAAATTCTTCAAATTCATTCCCGCGGAACTCTCTGCCATTATGTGTCCTTAACACCTTAATTATTTTCTCTGTTTGATTCTCAACAAGAGTCTTAAACTCTTTAAACCTATCAAAGACTTCAGATTTCTTTCTAAGGAAATATATCCAAGTATTCCTCAAGAATTCATCTATAAATGAGACATAGTAAACAAATTTTCCCAATGATGAGACCGACACAGGTCCAAAAACATCACTATGAACTAGTTGTAAAATTCCTTCTTCCCTTTTGCACCAAAGGGGAATCTTACACAATTCTTCTTCCCATATATACAATGTTCACAGAAATAAAAATCTAGAGAGAAATTATTCATACCTTCAACCATACCTTTATCATGTAGTAGTCGAAGGCCCTTCTCTCCGATATGCCCCGGTCTTTGATGCCACAACATAAACTTTTCACCAGAGACTGTAGAAGTTCTTTCTTCTTCAAATCCAATATCAGGAACAATGGAACTATTACACCCATCAATAATAATGCTTCCTTGTAGCTTATACAAAGTTCCAAACCAAACTCCCTTCAACAACACCATTTCTCCTCGAACCATCTTGCAGGTTTCCTTTTCAAATATTTTTTTTACCCCTGCATCGTCCATATTTCTTACAAAAATCAAATTTCTGGCCAAACCTGGGATGTGCAGAATACCAGGCAATGTTCTAATCCTTCCATCTATGTTAATGCCTAAATAGTGGCACATTACCCCTTAATTGGGGCATATTACATTGGTAATGTTATTTTATTTATGTCGGCTTGGGTCCATTAGTTGTAATTGTAGCTCCTAGTCTCCTATATATACCAAGGAGACATTTTCATTTGGAATCATCTTGTATTTTGGACATTTATGTGGTGTATAAGGAGGTTTCCCCCTTGAAGAGGCTTATTATTTGAATTTCCGTATTTTTCAAGGCATTGAGTAATTATTTTGAGGTTTTTCTATGCTATATTGATATTTGGTTCTTAACATATGGTATCAGAGCTCAAGGTCTTGGGGTTTCATTGCTACATCTGAGACACCTTGGAATTTTCGCTATAATTTTTTTCTACGACATTTCAGAAGGAACCCCTTTGAGGATATTTAGTAGATAGATCAAGGTACGTTGGGTTCAAAATTCATCTCCAGAGGCCTTATACTTTCGGGGATATAGCCTGTGTAATATAGGGTTCTGGAATCATCCTGAATTGAGTCATCGCAGAATTTTCGCTATAAAATTTTTTCTGTAACATTTCAGACTCTGAAATCCGCAGGATATTCACATAAATTATTAAAGTACCTTTGATAAAAAAATTCAGCTTCTAGGTCATCTTACATTTGTAGATACACCCTGTGGAAGATAGGGTATATGACTAGTCCTATTGATTAGTCTCAAGCAGGTGTTCCGGGTAAAACAAGAATAAATTATTCCTAGAATATCCAAATTGAGTGAGACTAGTTGCATTGGATAGTGGACAGTCTGTGGTATTTATGGTACAATTTTCATAATTTTATATCAATTATTTTGTGCGAGGCACGCTATACAAGTGAGATCTCCTAGAAAGTCCAAAAATCAACAAGGTATGGGGAAGTTACCATAAATTCCACTTGGCACATCCAATTTTGATCATACCCAAGGCATTGCAGAGAACAAATATAAGAGAACTACAAAAAATAAATTTTCATACCCAGAAGGGTCGGAATTTTGGAGATACAACTGAAGAAAGATTGTCTAGCAGAACCACCTCAAAATCAAGGTTTAAAAGTGATGCTTGGCCAACATGCCACCAAAAAAGGGAACTTCTACACCAAATAAGCCTCCAGACAGTCCTAATTGGACTCTTTATGAAGGTGAAGAAATGCATAGGGACATAAATGGTTTACAAAAGAAGATAGTGACAAAAGATGAACTACAAGGGATGATGGATGGTTTAAAAAGGGAGATCATGGAAGGATTGAAAAATTTCCTAATAGAGAGGACACCTGAAAGTGAATATATATCCCATTAAATTCCTGATGAGGACATAAGGAAGATGAATCAAGAATGGAGAAACTCTAACTTTGGGTTGAAGACCAACCACGTTCCTAAGATCGATATGAGGAAGTTTGATGGCAAGCACCCAATCACATGGATACTTTAGATGGAGAAATTATTTGTTCTGCATGATGTGCCACATACACAAAAGGTACGAATTGCTTATTTATATTTAGAACCCAATCAATTTGTGTGGTATCGATGGATTTGTTCTTGCGAATCACTCGTTAGTTGGACAATTTTCACGGAAGAAATGATAGCAGACTATGAGGATACAAGGAGCAATACCTTCTTTAGCCAATTGATAAATCTCAAGAAAAAGCGTTCAGTTACAAAGCACATTGAGAACTTCCAAAGATTGAATATAAAGGTAACATATATTCTAGATGATCACTTGATTGATGTATTCATAGGATTTTTAAGGGATAACATTCAACATGGGGTTCACCTTTGGGAACCCAAATCATTAGAGAATGCATTTAGGGTGGCAAGAAATGTTGAAGGTAAAAGTATGGCCATGGCTACTAGAAGGACCACTCCTAACATCTATTGAGAAAATAATGCTCCTTCTTCTAAAACACCTCAACCTACAAGGTTGACACCTCAACAATTGGAGGAAATAAAAGCAAAAGGTTTATGCTTTAATTGTGACAACAAGTATAGTAAGGGACACAAATGTAGTGAGAATAAATTATTCTACATAGATTGTGAAGAGGAACAATAACAAGAACCATCTCAAGATGAAAACATAGAAGCGATTTCTTCTGAAGAGTTGAATCCCACGATATCGTGTAATGCATTGGCTAGAATTAACACTCCTCAAACCCTCAATATCGAAGGATATATCAAAAATAAAAAGGTAATAGTTCTAATTGATTCTGGTAGTACTCATCATTTCATTCACTATATCCAGCGCCAGAGTTTCAAGTAATGATTGCAGATGGAGGAACTATCAATTGCTCAGGAAAATGCAATAAGATCAATCTTACCATGGGGGAATATGTAATGAATAGTCCAATGACTGCTATACCCATGGGTGGTGTTGATGTCGTAGTAGGAATGCAATGGTTACAATCATTAGGAACAATGGCTTTTAATTTTCAAGAACTTTTCATGAAATTTTCATTGGAAGGAAAAGAAATTAAGTTAAGAGGTATCACAGGGAAACCCAATAAGGTGATAAGCTCTAATGGCATGAAAAAATTATTGAAAAAGGGGCATCAAGGTGTAATTGCACAACTATGCTCACTAGATCTTCAAACATCTAAGCGATCTATTCTCCTAGATCTCCAAGGGATCATTGATAATCATTCCAAGGTATTTGAAGATATTCCCAAAGGTCTTCCAACCACTTGAAATAATGATCATGGTATTCACCTAATTCTTGGGATTTTTCCTCCTAACATTAGGCCGTACAGATACCCTTATGCCCAGAAGAGTGAAACTGAGCATATGGTTGATGAAATGTTAGAGGTTAATGGTACTCAAGAAAGATGGCTCATGGCGTATGTATCCAGATTATAGAGAGCTCAACAAGATCACTATTAAAGATAAGTTTCCCATTCTCATCATTGATGAATTATTAGATGAACTACATGGAGCAATCTATTTCACAAAGTTGGATCTCTGTTCAGGGTATCATCATATTAGAATGAAGGAAGAAGATATCCCAAAAACAACATTCCGAACTCATGAAGGCCATTATGAATTTTTGGTCATGCCTTTTGGCCTTA
>JZKD02S0774344.1:647638-658273 GCA_000966675.3 Picea glauca | reverse complement strand
CCCTCAGTTATATTTCCAACAATTGGTACCAAAGAAGATGCCTTTGATCAAAGGTAGACCCATAAGATTGAACATGACTAGTCATGATGGAAGTTCATCTAATAGACCCCCTCTATATGATGGAACAAACTTTGCCTTCTGGAAAAATAAGAATGAGAACACATTTAATGTCTTTGGGTGCTGATGTTTGGGATGTCGTTGAAACGGGATATGTGAAGCCTGTAGTCTTGGCCTCAAAAGATGATAAGCTGGAGTTTAGATTTAATGTAAAAGAAATGATTGCCATACTCAATGGACTTTCTAAAGCCGAGTTTGTCAAAGTCATGAACTGTGATTCAACAAAAGTTATGTGGGACAAGCTGATAAGTAGTTATGAAGGTAATGAAAAGGTGAAAGACGCAAAAATTCAGACTCACAGACTGAAATTTGAGCAATTAAAGATGGATGAGGACGAAACTATCAGTAAGTACTTCTTACGAATAGAATAACTTGTCAACACTATGAAAGGCCTAGGTGAAACGATAGAAGAATATTTTCTAGTCCAGAAAATATCAATATATCTTCCTGACAGATTTAACTCAAAACATTGACACTAGATCAACTTCTTGGAACCCTAACTGCTTATGAAATGAGAATCACCAAAGGAAAATCCACTACAACAGAGGCATCTTTTAAAGTAGATAAAAACACTGACTCCGATATAGATGATATTGAAGCAAATTTTGTGAGAAGACTAAAGAAAGGATCAGGCAAATACAAAGGTAAACTACCCTTCAAATGTTTCAACTGTGGTAATATAGGTCACTTTGCATCTAAGTGTCCTCACAAAATAAAGGATCATACATATGACGATGAAGAGAAGCACAAACAAAAGAAGATCTCTAAAGAGAATAATTTTAAGAATAAAAGCCTTTGTGTAAACAATGATGATGATCCCTAAGATGATGAAAGCAGTGTCTCTTCTATTGAAGATAAAATAAATGATATCATGCTAATATCTTTGGAAGATATAAACACTAAAGAAACAGGAAGTGAGTTCGCTGATTGTGAAGCAGTAGTAGATCTTGAAGGAGAACTTGTCGGTGCAATGGAAGAGATTGATAGACTCAGAGAAAAGAAAAGAAAAACAGTTACTGCTCAGGTATGAGAAAACATGCAATGAACCATCTGAAGAAATTTCTCTGTTGAAGGTTAAGTTAGAAGAAGCTAAGAAGATTGAAGACATCATCAAACAACAATTTAAGGAAGCCAAAACAAAAGGTGAAAAATTGGAAGCTAAAGTAGTGACTGTCAGAAAAGATCTAGAGAAATTTTAGGCCTTATATCATCAGAATCTGAAAAGTATTAAAGCCTCAAAAGGACTAGCCTCCATTCTGAATCAACAAAGGAATTCAAAGTTGAAAACTAGTTTGGGTCATGAAGAGGGATCAAGTAGTGGTCATCCAAGAAAAAAAGAATCCATCAAGTTTGTCAAATCTACAACCATTGACAACAAAAAACCTGCAGAAACAAAGGAAGAGAATCAGCCACCAAGGAGGAGTGAAGGAAAAGCTACCAGAACTGAATCTGTAGAACAAAGAAAAAATACACCCTCTGCTCAAGGAAATCATCAGCATGGAAGAAATCGATCTGCTCAAAGAAGAAAACCATTTTCCAGGTACATAGATTTTTTCTATGGATATTGTTTTTACTGCTCTAACTTTGGACACAAAGCTGTAAATTGTTCTTTAAGATTTAGACATGAGCAATCAAGACAGCCAAGGAATAAATATCTGCCACAAAAAAGAATGAGATATCCAAGTAACAAACAACCACATACTGCAAATCATGTGATGGCTGGGAAAAGGACGCAGATTAAACATAACAATTGTTATGATCCGTTATTCAATGAACCAAAGTGTTACATCTGCCATAATTATGAACATAAAGCTGCAGACTATCGCTTAAATAACTATAAGCTAGATTCAAATCACAAAGCTGAAAACATCAAGGTTTGGAAGAAGAATGAAGATAACAAGTGTGGATTAGTGTTGTCATCTAAAATACAAAAATACCCCTGGTATATTAATAGTGGATGCTCCATTCATATGACAAGTGACAAAAGTAAGTTCCTATTACTTAAAGAAAATAAATCAAGGAGTGTGACCTTTGGAAATGATGCTCCAGGAAAAATCAGAGGTAAAGGTCTAGTAAGATTAAGTAATGGAAGAAGCAAAGCTCAAGATGTATTATTTGTTGATGGTTTAAATCATAATATTATTAGTGTCAGTCAGATATGTGACAGAGGATGTGAAGTCACTTTCACTGCCAAGAATTGTAAAATAAAGACAGTAAACACAGGAGAGCTAATTGCAAAAGGGGTTAGAACTGAAAACAATGTATATGTTCTGAAGGAAGATAAGGAGAAATGTCATTTAAGCAAATTTGATGAAATTTGGTTATGGCATAGAAGGCTTGGACACCTGAATTTTGATCATATTGTCAAACTGAATAATGAAGGCGTTGTGAAAGACCTTCCAAGAATATCTAAGCCTAATAACTATGTATGTGAATCCTGTCAAATGGGGAAGTTGACTCGTGCTCAATTCAAATCGAAGAGTTTCACATCTTCAGATAAACCACTTCAAATTTTTCATATGGATCTATGTGGACCATCGCGAAAGGAAGGAACTGGAGGAGAACGTTACTTTATGCTAGTCATTGATGACTTCTCCAGACTTACGTGGGTTTCCTTTCTGAGAGAAAAATCTGATGCATTTGAGAAGTTCAAAAAGTTTAAGGCGTTAGCTGAGAATTAGACGGGAAGGAAGTTGAAGGCAATTCACTCAGATAGGGGAGGAGAATTTATGTCAAGAGATTTCAAAGAATTATGTGACAGACATGGAATTAAAAGAGAATATACTATTCCATGTACTCCTCAACAAAATGGAGTTGTAGAACACCAAAATAGATCAGTTCAGTATATGGCAAGGGATATGATGAGTGAAAGGGACATTTCACAAACCTTCTGGGTGGAAGTTGTTCACACAGCTATTCATATTCTAAACAAAGCACATCTAAGGTCGAACAATGATAAAACTCCATATGAGTTGTGGTTTGGTCGACCTACATCAATCAAGCACTTCAAAGTATTTGGAAGTAAATGCCACATCAAGAATAATGATGATCATATGGGAAAATTTGATAGTAGAGCTGATGAAGGTATCTTCTTAGGATATGCAATGAATATTAAAGGATACAGATGCTTTAACAAAAGAATGCATAAATTAGTAGACTGTATTGATGTTCGAATTGATGAAGAAGCTCATGTAAAAGATCAATAGAGAATAATCACTAAGACAGATGAAAAATATGATGAGAATAATGAAAATGAAGAACAACAAATCTCAGAGTCACAAGAATATGATGAATGAGGTGGAGAAAAGCCACCTAGGCAAGAAGAGTCAGGACAACAATCAACATCAAATCCTTCCTCCAAAATTACTCAAAAGAATCATCTTGAAAGTCAGATAATTGGTGAGAAAGAAAAAGGTGTATAAGCCAGGAGGAGGATAATCAAAGACATTGAGAAATCACATATAGCCTTCATATCCATGGTGGAACCCAAGAACTTTGATGAATCCAATGAAGACATAAATTTGTTAAAATCAATGAATGAGGAACTGTACCAGATTGAAAAGAATGACACTTGGGAACTCGTTCCTAGGCCAGCAAATAAAAATGTAATAGGTGTAAATGTGCTGAACCTGCACATAATAGATCTAGCTAAACAATAATGCACACATTTGCAAAGAGAATTGGAGAAAGAAGAAGAAGGAGAGAAAGAATGAAAGAATTCTCATTAACCGTTGTGAAAAATGAATATTTTACACATGATATACTCTATATAGCTCAGTGAGTTTGACTTGAGGTGAACCAATGCACCATAGTGGTGGTCTAGAGTGATCTGGACACACACCAACAGTTACGGGAGTGAACTGCGACCTATTCCAGTCTCTCAAGCAGTTACGAGAGTGAACTGACACCTAGTTGAGTTAACTAATCAACTAGTCTTCAGTTAATTGATCGAACAAAGAGTAGTGAGGAGTTAACTCAAGGAATCAAGGCTAATGTGCCACTTTGGTGATGATCCCAAGGCAAGGTCAAATTAACATGGTGATGATCCCAATGTTGCATGGTGATGATCCCAATGCAACATCTAAACTCAACTCAACTAGTCAAACTGAAGGGTCAACTGAAAGAGAATATTCTCCCCTAAAATATAGGAGACTGGATAATGACTAATTATGACTAATAAACAAGGAATAAACTTAGGAAAAATAAATCCTAGGTGTGTGTGAAGTAACTCCAACACCCCCCCTAAACATCACTATGGTGAAAATAAAGATTGGGTATCGGCAATGAGGCCATGTTAGGTAACCAAGTACAAAAGATACACTGAAAATAAAGTGAGGAAAGAGGGGAAAACTCATGGGAACCCCCCCCCCCTCAAGGTGCAATGTATGTAAAAAGAAGAACTAAAGTTGTTAGGAAACTGTGTCCTTCACTCCAAGACGACTTCACAGAGAATGAAATTTCTTCTTAGTGAAGGTCTTGGTGAAGATGTCCGTCGTCTGTTCTGCTGAAGGATAGAACTGTAAGTCGATGATCCCCTCGTGTACTAAGTCCCGGATGTAGTGCATGTGGATCTCGATGTGCTTCATCCGCTGCCTCTGAACTAGATCTCTGTAGAACTTCAGAGTGCTCTGGTTGTCACACCAGATGACGATTGGCCGATGAAACTGAATGCCCAACTCAGTGAGAAAATGTTTTAGTCACATAGCCTGAATGGTTATGTTAACTATCCCTCTATACTCTGCCTCGGCTGAAGATAGAGAAATGGCAGATTTCTTCTTACTTGACCAACAAATAGGCCTAAAACCAAGACTAAGTGAGTAACCTAATGTGGACTTGTGATCAATGTTATCACCAGCCTAGTCGGAATCAGTAAAACCAATGAGATCTAATGTAGAGTCTACTACATAATGAATCCCAAAGGTGGTGGTGCCTTGTACATATCGAAGGATATGCTTTGCAACTTTCTAATGTAGCTCATGTGGCTCCTGCATGAACCTGGAAATTGCGCCAACTACATATGAGAGGTCTGGTCTGGAGTGTGTGAGATACAAAAAGCTCCCCACTAGCTGTCTGTACAGTGTGCTGTCAACTAGTGGAGTCTCCCAGCCATACTCAAGTTTGACTCCTGATAGGAAAGGAGTCGGATCAGACTTACAGTCTGTCATGTGAAATCTCTCAAGGAGATCTCATGCATACTTGGCTTGAAATAGTTTGATGCTTGATGCATCTTGACTGATCTCAAGTCCAAGGAAGAAGTGTAGAGGACCCATGTCCATCATCAAAAACTTGTCATGAAGAATCCTCTTAACTGTAGCAATCGCTGAAGTCGAGCAACTGATGATCAACAAATCATTGACATACAGAACTAAAAGTAGAAGTGAATCAACCATCCTGAGCATGTATACATTCGAGTCTGATTTACAACATACAAAGTTCTGTGACAATAGGTAGGAGTCCATCTTGGCATACCATGCCCTTAGAGCCTGTTTGAGGCCATAAAGTGACTTCTTCAATCGACAGACCAAAGATGAGTCCTGCATAAATCCCTGGGACTGCTCCATGTAGATCTTCTCATAGATATCACCGTGAAGAAATGCATTTTTCACGTCCATCTAATGGACTTCCCATCCCTTGGCTACTGCAATGGCAAGTGCCAATCATATGGAATCCATCTTCGCTACTGGAGCAAAGGTCTCATCATAGTCAATACCATGAACCTACTGAAAGCCTTTGGTGACAAGCCTGGCTTTGTATATGTTGATGTGTCCATCCACTGCACTCTTGATCCTGTAGACCCATCTGCATTTGACAAGTTTCCTCCCAGAAGGAAGGGGAACCAGATCCCAAGTCTGGTTCTCGAGGAGGGATTTGTACTCCTCCTGCATGGCGGATTCCCAAAAGTGATTTCCAGCAACCTCACCATAATACTGTGGATCTGAAGACTGGACCAAGAAAAGATGCCTCGAAGGTAATGGTTTAGTGACAGTGAGTGCAACAAAAGGATCCTCGAAATCAGATCGAGTCCTCCTTGTATCGGTTGGATCACCAACGAGATCCTCTGCATCCTGAAGAGTAATTTGTGCCCACTTGGGCCTCTACTCTGGCTTTTCAACTGCACTTGGATGCTCTGACTCTGCATCTGATTGTACTGATTCTGAATTTGAATCTAAATCATCTGATTCCTCTGAATCATAACTCTCATCTGAAGAAGATCTGGCATGTGCATGCTCATCATCTCGAACAGGTGGAAGAGTGAAGGTGTCTGCATGCAGCTTCTGAGGTACATGAAAGACACTTTCCTTGAATTAGACACTACGCTCAATGATGATCCAGTCCGAGGAAAGATCAATAAGTCGATATCCCTTCACACCATCAGGGTATCCGACAAAAATGCACTCAGTGCTCTATGGATCAAGTGCCTTCCTCTTTTCAAAGGAAATTCGGGCCCATGCACGTGAATCAAAAATGCAGAAGTGGGTCACTTCTGGTTTGAGGCTGCTCCAAGCCTCATAGGGGGTCTTATCCTTGAAATATCTATGGGGATATTTGTTTTGGATGTATGTTGCACAGTTAAGTGCTTCAACCCATAGTCTCTGTGGTAGTGACTTTGCATGCAACATGCAAGATGCCATCTCCTTTAGAGATCAGTTTTTCCACTCAGCAACTCCGTTTTGCTGTGGAGTATAGGGAACTATATGCTGCAACTGAATCCCTACCTCATGGAAAAGATAGTGGATCTCATGATTCACATACTCTCCCCCGTTATCAGTTCAGAGGAATTTATCTTCTTTCTGGACTTTGTCTCAACCAAAGCTCTGAAATCTTTGAGGTGTTGAAAGACCTCAGATTTTTGCCTGAGAAAGTAGATCCATGTAAACCGTGAGAAATCGTCAACAAAAATGAGAACAAACCTCACTTTGTTGATCGATGGATGCGGAAAAGGACCCATGAGGTCACTGTGGATCAGATCTAAAGGTCCAGAGGTTCTCTAAGACTTTCCCTTGTTGAATTTCTCTTGAGGGTGTTTCCCGAGAACACATCCCTCACACACTCCCTTGGAGAAATGGATGTCTGGTAGACCATCAACCAATTTGTGCTTGCTAATTTGTTGCATGTATCTGAAATTCAAATGTCCAAATATTTCGTGCCATATCCTACTACTTTCATCAACATGAGTTAGCAGTAAAGCAAAATCAAGTTCAATGAATTCAGAAAATGTATACAATCTAGATTGATGATTTACCTCACCGGTAGAAACCTTGGAGTTGGTTTGCATGTCATAGATGTCCACGGAGTTTGGTGTGAATATGAATTTATTTCCGGTGCCAGAATTCATCATCTGATAAACGAAGAGAAGGTTGATAGAAAGCTTGGGAACACGCAACACATTCTCGAAGCTTCCATTGGTGAGTTCAATCCTTCCTTTGCCGGTGACTTCAACAGAAGAGTTGTCCCCCATCAGAATAGGAGGACATTTGCATGCATCCAAAGAATAATATAATAATTTTGAGGCAGCCATGTCATGTGATGTTCCTGAATCAATGATCCAAGCATCGGGAGAAGAGTTAATGGCAATCAAGGCATGGGTAGAATTGCCTTTCTTGGAATTCAGATCTTCTGCCTTCTTCTTCTTGGCACTCTCGGGGATGCGATCTCCAAGGTTGTTTTTCTGAAGTATTTGAGACATCATATCTATTTTTTTTGGCATGCATGCAGATTCTGGATGGAATCCTTTGTGACAGTATGTGCATTTCTCTCCTTTTATTCCCTTTTCTCCTTTGGATCCGGAGGCATTGGTGAAGGATTTTGTATACCCTTCCTTCTTCATATGTGCATGAGATTTCCTCTTATCTTTATCTTTATATTTATGATATTTGTGGTTGCCGAGAGTGACAGTGGTTGTTGGATCACCGATCCATAGGACCAACAACCGTCATATTGAATTAATGGAAGGATAGGATAAGCAAAGCAAAATGATTGAGAATTCGATCATCCGAATTTCCGTCAGCGGTCAGATCAAAATAAATGGAAGCTGCATCGCAGAAAGATCGAGCCATTGACATAAGATCTTGATCAATGAACAACATTTGTTTGGGGTCTAAAGATGTGAGGAGGTTATGCTCTAGAGAAATCACTTCGAGAGTTTCAGTTTGAGATCTGAAATCCCCGAAGTTCGGAGAGCCGGAGTAAACATTAGCCATCAGATCATTTTAAAGTGGAAGGAAAGGATAAGCTAGAAAAGAAGCATCGCAGAAATATTGAGCCATCAATCTAAGAACATGATCGATGAACAAAATTTAGTTCAGGTCTAAAAGTTGCAAGGAGGTTATTGTTCGGGAATTCTCACTTCAAAAGAATTGGCGACTTGAAAATTCAAAATACCCAAACTCCAGAAGGTCGAAGTCTCGAAGTGAATGAGGATCCACATCAGAAAAACTATGTTAGCAAGGACACGTGGTGCAATCAGACAATGACAAGTGTCAAGTTGATTTAGCATTTCAGGTACGTGCAAATCACAAATTCGAGTGACACATGGAAGCTACTAGGCTCATGACATGTCATCAAGTGATGTCACTCTGGGAGTTTTACTTCAGGAGATTTACCACCAGCACTTGCCCAATGTTCTGAAGTCCCCAAGTGGTTTGGAGTCATCCATCATCGAGGAGAACAGGTGGCACGAGATCCACAACTTTGAAAGTTTGTGGATGGGGAGAACGTGAAAATCGCTGAAGACAAATCTCGACCGTTGATCGTCAAGGGGAGTATGTGTCAGTTGATCTGTGATTTCAGAGAAATCTCAATTCAAGGATTTCCAGTTGAGACTTGAGAATTCCAAAGTCCAGAGACACGAAAGGATTGTGATCATTGATCCAAAAGGGACACGCATCAGTGGATTGTCAGCTACGGGAAAAAACAAAGGAAGGTTGAAAGGTTGGAAAGTTGATATTTCCGAACCTTGAATACCCGAAGGAATTCTAACCATTTATTAGAGAAGAATGTGCATCGTTAGATCATGGAATCCGGTAGCAAACGAGAGTTTGAGAATTGAAAGTCCTGAAGTCCAGACTCACGGAGGAGATCCTGATCGTAGATTCAGGGAGACAGGTGTCAATAGATCTTCCACTCTGGAAGATTGTCATATGGGAAAAGCGAGATTTGAAATTTGAAACTCTCAAAGACTGGATCATGAAGTAAATCACAGTCATTGATTTAGGAAGGATATATCTGAACCGTCAGTTCAGGAGCACCGTTAAGATCATGAGATCGATAGTCCCGTCGCATTGCGGGGATTGAAGGTGCGTGAACGTTAATGAGATGAGGGTGGGACGCAATCGAAACCATGGTTTTGGAGAAAGGACACATGGAGGATCGAGATAAATTGCGAGGAGAAAAACATTTTTTTCTAAACCACCTTTGGACACGCCCGCAATCACGTGGTCACATGAGCTCATCGCCCAAGGTCATATCGAGGGAGGAGCTAGCACATCGTTAAGCTCCACTTCAGAGTTCGGGAGATCGGGAGTTGGGAGAGTCAGGGTGACTCACGACAGATGACCCAAAACGTGAAGTCTCAAAGTGATTGGCCCCAGGTCACAGCCAATGGTCACGTGAAGGAAGGGGATTAGGAGCCAAAGAAGCCAAAACTGACTGACTGTAACTGACAGAGAAGACGAAGAGTTGCGACTGCCAAAGAAGCCAAAGAATATCAGGAAATGACCACTGATGAGGAACTCATTCAACATAACTGCCAAAGAAGACGAATATTTGTCATGATGATCTGACAGAGGTCTCGGCATAGTAAGACATGCGAAACATAGAAGAGAGTGTGTTTTTGCGTAGAGTGATGCATGTGGGGAGGATGAGACACAACGCATAATCCAAAGGGGAGATATTTGGCACAGTGAAGAGGATGCAGAGGAAACACACAACATAAAAGGAAGAAGATAAGATGAACATCAAGAGGTGTTGAGCGCAGGAAGAAAAAGAGCAGAGCATAGAAGCTTAACGATGCAGAAGCAAAACAGAGTATATAGAAGCTGAAGAAGGCAGAAGAGACATGGAGCTATAACATACCATATAAGAGACATATAAAGTAAGTAAAGTTTTGTAAAATTCAATCAGGGTGGTAGGGTGGTGCTAGGGAGGATTGTAGTCCTTTAAATTCTAGTTGGTGCTAGAAGATATTCTGGGATTTGGTGCTTCCATCTAGTGGGTGCTAGAGAAATCTAAGAGTTGGTGCTCTCTGCAAGTTGTAGCTTACTATCAAAGGTTGTAGCCTCATATTTGGGTTGGAGCTCAAAGAATATGATGTACATGAAAGTTGGAGCTTGATTGACATCCTAAGAAGAAGAGGTTTTCACCCTTATGGTTTTCCTCATGAAAATCAGTGTCTCTATTTATTCTGTGTGATTGATCAAATATTTTATATATATGCATGTTAAGTTATCAACAACACATTAAATAATAATCTGGAAAGAATCTAAAAATAACATGAAAAGTTTCAAGCTTATATACATA
>JZKD02S0774344.1:622590-641916 GCA_000966675.3 Picea glauca | reverse complement strand
ATCAAATTAGAAGGATGTTTTATTAGAAAAACAATAAAAAATTGACTTTACAGACTCAGCTACAGAATCATCTGATTTTGTAGCTAGTCAAAAATAGCAAACAGGACCAGATATAATCAAATAGAATCAAATCCAAAATTAATTACTAATGATTCAACTATTCCTTAAATTAAAACCAAATAAAAAAAAATGCAATCGGGACAGGGCAAGAATACTCTGTTTTTCCAATTGACATAGAATCGAATCAAATCTTAACAAGACTGTTTCATGAATGCAATCAATGGTAAACCAAATCGTATAAGATACAAAACAATCATTATTGATTTGCATAGGATCCAAATCGTTTAATCCATTGCCAATATAGAAAGCCGTCATGATGAAACATGCATAACTATACCCATAGAATCCAGCCATTGACTTCGTTCACTGAGTTTCAAAACAGTTCACAGGTATGACCGAAAACAATGGTTGTAACGATCATAGACCAATTATAATCATAACAGTAGATTGATATCACTTAGTTATAAGCATGTTGTGTAAATAGCTTCCATTGTAATCGGATGAAATCATATCGACTCAAAAATATTTATGTTTGATTACCACATAGTCAACAGACAGAGGCACGATAAAATCAACAGAATTCATGAACTGGGCAATAATCAACACAAATCTTTATCGAGTTAATTATAGAAACAATATCGAAACTCTAAACATAATCCAATTCAAACAATAATGAGAATCGAATAAGTTGCAATTGGTTATGCATCAACGGAAAATTATCCGATCTGGTTGAAAGACAGAAATAACTAACCGATTTATCAATCAATTTTACTCATAACTAATTCAAATCAAACCATTGACTGTATTCAAAAATTGAAATACCAACAACAATCTATTTTTAAAAATATTAACAACCTGTCTTATTAACAGAGCATCGAGCTAAATTTGAACAATCATATCTATTCGATGATCCATTGAATCAAAACCAAATCCAATCGAATCTTAAGCTATAACAAAAATTGATTTATCACCACAAAAATTATATACAGCGAAGCATGCTTATGTAACAGAGCAGGTGAAATATGTACACAGAGTGTAATGAAAATGAGTGAAAATTATACCATCACAGTTGCTGACACTATGTCAATTTTGAATTGACAATTGTTGTAGTAGACTCGACATTTTTGAACAGGATTGAACCCGTAGTTCGTTGCTTCTTGTCGGTGGGTTGTTCCTTTGCATTCTGACCAGTGAGCTTTGCCACTTGGTTTTCCAAATCGTGAATTTTGGATTGCAACTTTGGGACATCCAAGTAGTATCTCTCCAACCACAACCCACACTGATCGGAAGGTGGAGCAACAGTTTGAACAGAAGGGGGTTTCGATGATTCCCCGAGGGTTTCATGGGGTGGTTCAATACCAAGGAAGTCATGGTTATCTCGCAGACAAGGTGGTAAGTTCTTGACAAAATCATAAGGAGGTTTGCCACACAAGCCCTCTGAGTAAGGATACTCTTCGGTGAGAAAACGTTCAATGTATGAATCAGAGTCTTCGCTGACCACGATAGGTTCTGATTTGGCAGGGGTTTTGGGTTTATTCCTCGCCATGCGAGAGATTAACCTTGCATTTTTCTTTTTAGCATTAGAATTAGTTTTAGTTTTAGGCCGTTTGGTTGCGGATTTATCAATTTCAACCTGTTTAGTCACAACCATAGGCAAATTCACAGGTGAGTCGGGTTTAGGCTTGGGTAGCAAAACACTATAAGGCACAGGGGTAGGCTTGCTCTCGGTCACCATGGGCTTATCAACCTGTGGAGGGTTCGATTCTTCAAAGCCATTACGGCTGAGAAAATCATGCAAAGAATCACGACGTAATCCCAATTCATAAACCAAAATCATTTTAATCAACCCCAAATGGAAGAGGTTGGTGTCAGCCTGGCTACGCTTGTACCTTTTATCCATTTTGAACAAACTTCTATGCAGATAGTGCGGCATACTAAGTTTGAAACCCATAAAAACCATCAGTAAATGCAGGTGAAACAAGAAAATGAACCCGTACCTGCCTTCACAAGTAACGAATTGCTTGATAATCATCAAGAGATCATACCAGCGGGGTTTCAACATCTTTGCAGGAAAACCTCTGCCGCATGAGTTCACTGTGCGAGATTGGAACAGTAATGTCCACGGGACATCATCTACCTTGCAACTTTTCGACCATTTTTGTCCCGTGACAGGCAGGCTGGTTGCCGAGCTGAGAAACTGTTCAGTGATTTCAAGCTGGACATCTCCAATTTTGGCTCGGCAGCCATCGAACGATAACGCAAATTGTCGAGCCATAGTGAGGTTATAACCATCGAATTTCCTAATGAAAGCGAGCCACCCGAGATTTTCCAGGTCGCTATATGCACCATCAAATGTCAACAGTGCTTGGCACCCGTTGGGCTCGGCCCTTACGACAGGAGCCACGGCTTCTGTACATGGTAGGGTTTGAACTGAATGAAACAATGCAGAGGGTAAAAAACGATAGGGTTTGACAGCTTCAGTGCTCGAAGAGACCGGAATTAACTGCATGCGTGCGAAGGTGGTGGGATTACCACCGCCATGCAATGTATTAATGACCGTGTACATTGTTGTTATAATCATAATTGTTTAAACCATATGTATCGGCCAACCGAATAGGTGTACAACCATATCAACGTGCCATCCATCCGAAATAGAACCAACACCATATGTTACAATCATGCACCAAGTGTACAGTTCAATCCAACATGATATCCAACATTAACCAATGATCTATCGTATCAATCAATCGTTTTAAACCAAGGTTAATCAATCATGCCAATGCATAGTTTGAAATTATGATCGTTCAATGTAATATCAACTCACAAAACAATGCACCATCATCGATTATAAAATTGAAATCCGAAATGATTAATCAACGCGCCTTTGTGAAACTCAAACCATTGTCATTTCTCAAATCGACCTTATAATATTACCAATGCATTTGTTTGCACATTCAAATGTTTATATTTCAAAGTTTTTTAGAACATTGCAACCAAAAATCTCATATAATCAATGAGTCAAGGGCTCATAGCAATAAGGATCAAAGCATATAAGACCAAAATCAATCATGACCTTTATAGAATCAAATGTAACCAGTAAATCTTCATGCTCAATGGCTTGGTAATCAAACAGATCCAAATGCGCAATCAAGGTAAGAGTAGGCCAAAGGACATCAGTTTGAAAAAATCTTTTGCAGTCATGTGAAAAACCAATGGTCAAGTGTCTTTCAGAAAAATCGATAAAAGACGACGATAGTCCAACAATGAAAGAGGTGTTTTCACACTTTCAGTTGTGAAAATCGAATCGAAACCAGATTGCAATTGTCACAAAAAATGAAACAAATGTCTAGTAGCATAATGCGACGATGATTTGTCATTAACGAGACAAGGGGTGTAGGCAGCTTTTTTAGAGTAATTAAAAAAAATGAATTGGCTGCCAACAAGTACCTACCCTAGATAAAAAAGAAGTATTACCCCTAAATCCTAGGAAAGAATCTCAACAACGCGCAATGAATTTGTCTAAAGAAGATAAGAACTCGAATGGAAAAAGGAATAATGAGATGAAGCTCACTGGAAATAAGGCTAGAAAACTAAGTAAGAAGAGAGTTAAGATCAAAAAGTTGCAGAAGGATCCAAAGGGAACCTCGCAGAAGGAAAACTTACAGAATTGGAGCTTCCCTGGGATATCAGAACAAAGACACATGGCACTTTGCCATGGCAAAGCAATATAGTCGTTAGGGACATTATAACCGTTCGACTGACACTCTAAATGGGTAGAAAGGCATTTATGGTTCGCCACCAAACTGTTGGACCCTGCCGTAATAGACCAGACAGAGTTAATGAAGGCTCCATACCCATTGCAAGAGATCCGTTGTCAAGTTACCCATTTATCCTATCGCGCCATGCACTGAGAACACTTTTGCTAACCAAGAGTTTGAACCCGCAGACTAAGTGAATTTTGCACAGTGATCATCGCACTCTTGCCATATATTTCATTACAGTGTCTAAGTTAATCTTGAACCTGATATCATTAATCCTGAGTGCGTATGTCTGGAGAGCTCACCACAGTTGATGAATCTATGACATAAGTACTCCTCAACCTGATAACTAAAAGTGTCATGTTGAAGAGAGAATTATCTATAGGGGTCCAAGCTTCATCCACCATAATAGTGCAAGCATCTCCATCGACTGCTCACAGAGTCGGACCATCCCGACCAGCAGATGAAAAGCAAACCAAACACAAGGATGACTTAGCGAATGCAAAGCTTATACCAACCATACTACCCGCCTATGTACCACCTCTGAGCGGCGCAGTGAATTGAGACAACGTAAATAGAGATTTTGAATACACCTTGGTTACGACGTACCTCCCGAAGGGGATATGTGCAGTTCGAGCAGACCAAGATAAGATTGCAGCACTGAAATTTAGCGATTTCAACCTCGGTGACCGAAAGGTCTATAACATGCTCACCCCACATAAGTACTTGACCAGAACAAAAGGTAAGAACTCGAAGATCATCCCTCGGTCATGGACCCATAACCTCACGCAGTCCACCCTATTGAACGTCATGAAGATCCCACACTTCGGAAGACACCAGAAAGTCAATGACTGTGTCAAGTTGCTACTTTCTTGTTACCATGGAGGATACTTGTGGTTAAACCACTATATCATAGTGGATCCAACTTTGATCAATCAGATCACAGGATTAAGTATGCAAGGAACTAACCCACAGAAGTTTTACCCAGGAAAAACCATGGATCGCGGTCTAGCTCAAAGGATCAAGGATACCTACGGTGATGTTGAGAAAGGGATGTGAGGCTACAAGGTAGCTTCTATCCAGAGTGGTACAGTGTGCCTCGCATGTCAATTGATTGTAGGGAAGTTAGTAAGAAAGTAACGACTGACCCAAGTCACCGGATTTGTAGTCGACCTCACAGGGAAGTGCGCAGAGGGATTACAAATGAACTGGGCGAAGTACCTGGTGAACTAGTTGGAAATTGATTACAGAGAAGTGCAAGATCAAGGTTACAAATTCCATTTTAGTTGGCTTCTGATCCTGATTGCATTCGTCACCTGGGAGATGCCAGAAGGTGTGACCTTCCTGGACATCGATCCATTTGAACCATTGGCTGCGAAGCTCAGTACACTGTGGTATTCAAGTGACATGAATAAGCAATGGAAGTGAAATGTCATGTTCCATACATACTACAATTAGCTAAAGATAGCCATCCAGTCCAAGCCTCGCATGACTCCAAATACTTTACATCGATTCAGGCCTTTGATGAAGTTCAGCGCAGATAGACATTTTATTTACATAACAGTACAAGCAGACGAACATAAACAACAACTTTAGTCCTACTATAAGTTGACGGAGGAGGACCTAGAAGAGATCACTAAGGAATGGTTGGCGGACCTCCTTATTTAAGTCGACCCTGTGGAGATATCCGACATAGACAACCCAGAAACTACGCAGGATACACCCGGACCTAGCAAGACAAAGAAGACCGAAGAGGTACAATATTTAAGCATTGCCTCAATGAATACTGCTTCCATATCAACAGAGCAAGGGGGTGATGGTGAAGAGATAGATGGGACAGAAGCTAAACAGAATAAAGGTGAAGTAACACCGCCCAAAGACGAGGAAGACCCCTCAAAGAAAAGGAAGGTTTCCCCCCCAAAGCCTTCTTCCCGGAAGAAAACGAAAGCCTCTATGACCAAAATGCAGACTATCCTCACATCAAATGATTTTGATTTCATCGTAGCAGCCCTGAATGATGCTTCGCTGGAAATAATAGAAAAAAAAAGAAGCTAGGCAGGAAGAGATGTAAAATTGAATTGAGGTCGAGATCCAAGGGGTGCAGCAGGCACTACAGTCTAGTCGCATAGTATCCACTGCACCTCTGCCATTAGGAACACCAGAACCGAGAGATAAACTAGCTCAACTCCATCGATTAGCTGATACAATTGAAGCTCACCTTTGATGAGCACAAGAGGAAATAGAGCAAGCCACCTAGGCTTTGACGCAAGTACAGGGAGTACTTGTAGAACAATGTAGAGCTGCAAAATAGGAAAAGAGTGTTGTCCAAGTGAATTTCGATGAAGAGAAAGCACAACTTCAGCAAGGAAAGGAATAGTTGCTCGTCGAGAAACTTGAAGTGAAGGAAGCGGTCAATAGAGCACTTCGCTCTGTGATAGTCATAGAAATCAAGGCAGCATACTGAGTTACAAAACAGGTAGATTAGCTCACAGAAGCCATCCAATAGCTCTAGCAGCGCATAACAGACTTAGAGCTACGCACCATGCCTGAGACCCCGCAATATGTAAGGGACCATAGAGAAGCAACTGCCCACAACACAGTTGAGAGACTAAAGGCCCTTGCTATGGAATGCAAGAAACTAAGTAACCATAGCGCCCAAACATATGAGAAACTCACCGAGAACCGAGAGTTGCAGGCACTGGATTCACAGCTCCAGGAAGGGAAGCAGCACACAGAGACACTACAGGCACAGTTGAAAGCTCTATCAGCCGTAGAAAGAATGAAGCGGTCGCAAGAGCAGTGCACTGCCCAACAACAGATCCATACTATACATAGCAAAGTTATGGAAGTAACTCAGAGGCTCCAACCTGTACAAGATAAGGCTTATCAGTTGTTCACAGAGGTTGAAAGCCGAGGAGTAGAGCTAGAGCAGGTTGTCACCGCAACAAAACAATGCCTAGAAGGACCTGTCACTGATGCAGTCATCCAGGATTTCACTGAACATGACGTCATAGCACAACATCAAGTCCAAGTAGCTCAAGCCAAGCTTGAGGACTTCGAAGCAGAATTTCCTAGACCAGAGTGACTCGGGACGAGTCATAGATGAGTGTTGGGGGCATGTTGGCCCTTGACCAGCTTTGAGGGATCTGGTCAAGTTTGACCTATTTTGGGACTTTGACAGCCTGTCGAAGAAGGAGTGCAAGATGAAGCATAGATCACAGGATCTTGGCCCCTTTTTGGGTCCTTTTTGGGTTTTTGGGATTATGTAACGGGAATGGGATGTCGACCCATGGGTTTACCAATGCTTAGGCCCACTTTTGTAATATATAAATAGATATCTAGGCGATGTAAGAAGAGGTCACTAGTCAGTTGTAAGTGTATGCTAAGTGAAAATGTGGTTTGCAATTGCTTTTTGCATAACTGTGAGAGACTTGCAGAGCTAAGTGCAAGTGGTTGTAACAAACTGTGGAAGGCTTTGTGCTATACATGAGGAAGGAGGATCTAGAGAGGTGCACAGATGTCCTGTACTAGGCGAATTAGGATTTTGATGGCTCTGTGCTTGTAACCGATTGACTGAAGACAATAAAGAAGAAGAGTTGGTGGACGTAGCCCCAGGGTGGAGGTGAACCACGTAAACACTGTGTTGTTCTTCTTTGTGCCTTGTCTTGATGTGTTTATGTATTCTTTTGCTAAGTGCTTTGATAGAGATAGATAAATATGCTTATGCTTTGTGCTAATGATGTGTAATAATGTTAGATCTAACATGTGTGACTGTGCTTAGTGATTGATATGCTAGATCTAACCTGTCTGTTTATGATAAAGTACTTTAATACATCAGATCTGAGTGAGTGATGTGATGCTTTGTTCTAACTGCGCAGTAGAGTAGTGGTTGAATATTGATGAATTGTCGGTGCTAAGTGCTCTATTAAATATTATAATCATAGATCTGTGTCCCAACTAAGGTTACAGACACCTGAGTCCTGCAACCACCCCTTCCTCTACCTCGGGTTAGACTTCATCTGCTTCACAGGTGTTGCCAAACGGGCCGGTAGTTAGGTTTTTGTTGGTGCATTGTTGTAGCGTTGAACCCTAGGTCTGCCCCTGTGCCAACATGAACCGACCATGCTATGTCATGAGAGAATGGGAGACATTGGAGAAAAATTACTTCGAGCTATGCATAACAAAGGTATGGTCAAAGATTTTCCTTAATGTAATTTAGAAGTCGATTTTTGTGAACATTATATATATGGAAAACAAATTTGAGTGAGGTTCCCATCTGGATCAACAAGGGCAACGTGGATTCTAGAGTTGGTTCATAGTGATGTGTTTGGCCATGTTTCAGTTCCTTCACTTGGTGGATGCCTGTATTATGTCTCCTTCATAGATGAATTTTCCAGGGAAACATGGATATATTTCCTGAGGAAGAAATTAGAGGTTTTCGAGAAATTCAAAGAGTTTAAATCTTTTGTAGAAAACTAGACAGATAAGAAGATTAACGCGTTGAGATCTGACAACAGTGGTTGGTGAATTATGTGGAAAAGAATTTGATCAGTTCTGCAAGCAGTGTGGAATAGCATGCCACAATACCACACCATATACCCCACAACAAAATGGAGTTGTTGAGAGAATGAACCGAACATTGATGGACAAGGCAAGGACCATGCTCAATGGTGTTGGGTTTGCACAATAATTCTGGGTGGAGGCAGTCGACACTACAAAATATCTATTGAATATGTATCCTTCGTCGGTGCTAGTCGAAATGACTCCACATGAGGTATGGTTTGTTAAGAAGCCTTCAGTTTCACATATCAAACTATTTAGCCGTGATGCATTTGTGCATGTTCACAAGGAAAAGAGGAGCAAGCTGGATAAGAATGCAGTCAAGTGTATTTTCATTGGGTACAAAGAAGGAATGAAAGGATATAAGATTTGTTATTCTACATCAAGGAAAACAATGTACAGTCGAGATGTGGTCTTCGTAGAAGTCAAAAGTAAGTCTGAGCCTGAAGAAATTGTTTAGACCAAGAATAATCCAAAGAAGGTGTGGTTTGAACTAAGGAATGAAGAATATGATTCAGATGAGTCGACTAAATCAGAAGAAGAGGTGGAACAACCAACCTCGGTCATAAGGAATTCAGAACGAGTAAGAAAACTAGTCGAAAGGTATAGTCTACCCGACTTCAATTCTGGATTCATGTTAACTGCCACCAACGATAAGCCAAACTTGGTCGGGGAGGCAGTCGACTCAGCAGAGGGAAAACTATAGAAGGACGCCATGGTCGAAGAGATGGAATCCTTTCATAATAATGGGACATGGGACTTAGTCAAATTACCTAGTGGAAGAAATCTTGTTGATAGCAAATGGGTATTCAAGAAGAATATGAACGCAACAGGTCAAGTTGAGAAATTAAAAGATCGACTGGTAGTGAAAGGATATTCCCAAGTCGAGGGAGTCGACTTCGGTGATATTTTTTCCCATGTTGCAAAATTAACTTCCATTAGAGTACTAATGTATCTGGTTTCATCATTTGATCTAGAAATAGACTAGATCGATGTAAAGACAACATTCCTACATGGGGAATTGGAAGAAGAAATCTACATGAAATTGCGTGAAGGATTTGTAGTAAAGGGCAAGAAAGATTTGGTGTGCAAACTGAAAAGATCCCTTTATGGTATAAATAAATCACCAAGCATGTGGTACCAAAAGTTCGATAGATACATCCTTAGTTTGGGGTTTGTGAGAAGCAAAGCTGATCATTTTATATATTCCAAAGAAGAAGGTGGGCATTTCATATATGTAGAATTGTATGTCGACAACAAGTTGCTGATTGGAAACAACATGAATGAAATAAAGGAGGTGAAGAAGAAACTATCATCCAAGTTCAACATGAATGATCTCAGTGTAGTGAAATTCATTATGGGAATGGATATCAAGAGAGATCGAGCAACCAGAAAGCTCTGGTTGAACCAGAAGAAGTATATTGAAACAATATTGAAACATTTCAACATGCATGATTGCAAACCTGTGAAGGTGCCAATTCTTGTGGGAGCAATGTTAATTGTTGAACAGTGTCCAAGGACGCAAGAGGAAATAGAGGACACATCACGTGTTACCTATGCAAGTGTTGTTGGTAGTCTAACGTATGTGATGGTCTGCACTCGACCTGAAATTTCCCATGCAGTGGGAGTGTTGAGTAGATACATGTCGACACCTAGGAGGGAGCAATAGAAAACTGTCAAGAGAGTATTCAGGTATTTGTGTGGCACAAAATATTATGCTATATGCTACCAAGGAAAACATGGAGGTGACAGTGAATTAAATGTACATGGCCTTGTCAACACTGACTAGGCTGGAGATTTGGACCGATGAAGGTCAACCAGTGGATATGTGTTCAAGATGTTCGGTGTAGAAATCAGCTGGATGAGTAAGTGACAAGTGGTCATAGCCTTGTCAACAACAAAATTTTAATACATGGCAGCCACTCATGGAAGTAAAGAAGAAGTATGGTTGCAAAGGTTATGTTTAAGAATTTGTTTTGAGCAGAGAGCTATGAAGATAAGTTGTGATGGTCAAAGTGTAATATTTCTGGAAAAGAACCCAACTTATCATTCTAAGACTAAGCACATTGATGTATAATACCATTTCGTGAGAGACATGGTGGAAAACAAAAAAGCGTTGCAGGAGAAACTAGACACATTGGAAAACATAACAGACTCTTTGACCAAATCTGTGAGTTTTATGAAGTTCTCTTGGTGCAGAGAGGCAATGGGTGTTGGCCCTCGACCAAGTTTTGGAGAACCTTGGTCATATGTTTGACCATTTTTGGGACTTCGACATGCTAGTCGAAGACAAAGCACCCAGGCGAAGCAGAGATCACGGGATCTCACCCCCTTTTGTGGGATTTTTGTGGGATTAGGGTTTATGTAATGGGTATGGGATGTCGGCCCATGGGTTTACCCATGTTTAGGCCTCATTTGTAATGTATAAATAATTGGCTAAGCGATGTAAGAGTGGTTGCGGCTATTGTTGTTGGATTTTGCTAAGTGCTAGAGTTTGATCTATGTGATTGTATATCCCATTATGCTAAGTGCAGATAGTTTTGGATGCTTTGTGCCTACTATATGTTGAGACTTGCAGAGATAAGTGAAAGCGCTTGTAAGTGTTGTGTGCACAGAATATGTAAAGGCTCTTGGACCTAGCTCGGGGAAGGAGGATCTGGAGAGGTGCGCGCATATATCTTGTCCTATGCGGAGTTGGTTTGTGGCTATGTGCATGTAAGGAGATTGAAAGAAGATAATAAAGAAGAAGAAGAGTTGTTGGATGTAGCCCCACACTGGGGTGAACCACGTATATCCTGTGTTATTATGCTTTGTGCTATATTGTTCTTGTATTTGCTTAGTGCACTATTATGAGAGGTAGATCTATGAATGCTTAGTGCTTTATGATGTGAATGAATGCTAGATTTGAGTTAATGTTATGTGCTAAGTGAATGAAAGTATTAGATCTTGGTTAATATTGTGTTGTTCTATAATTAGGGTTTAACCTGCGATGTGAATACGGGTTAAAGACTAATGAATGTTACTGGCTAAGTGCTCTATTAAGTATTGTGATCATAGATCTGTGTCCCAACTAGGTTGTAGACGCTTGATTCCTGCAACGCCCCTGCCTCTAACTCAGGTGAGACTTCATCTGCTTCGCAGGTGTTACCGAAAGGGTTGGTAGTTAGGGTTTTGTTGGTGCGTTGTTGAAGCGTTGAACCCTGGGTCTACCCCTATGCCAACAAATGGTTCTGTTGCCGAGACCCGAAACTGTGATTGCTAGGAACTGAAGAAAAGAGAAAGATTTGTGCATAGATCCGTTGCTATAGTGCGCAATATTCTACTTGACTTGTGAAGCTCTGTGCTAAGAAAGGAACCTGATCTGGAGAAAAGAGGTAGGATCTTAAAGCTTTGTGCTCTGATAAAGGTAAAATAAGTGGAAATTTTTGCTTCGAAAGTATGAATCTAGGTATGTTTTATAGCTTTTGTCCTAGTCTGAAAACTAGGGCACAACTAGAAGAAAGAAGATTTGATATGAATATCTCTGAAAGAAATAGTGAAAGATATGTTATTCCTATGCATAGAAAGAATTTTTGGACTAACAAATGGATGCAGGATCCTAGAAAGAATTTTTTGCAGGTCCATCACTGTGATCCTAGTGCGCATTACAGGAAAAGTTGGGGATCATTTAAGAGAAAGAGAGGACTAACATTGTGTTATAACTATAGAATACCGAGACATCTTGCTAAGGAATTCCCTGGTAGAGGTCCTACTTGTCTTTTTTGTAAAAATTTTGGTCACAGAGTTTTGGATTGCCCTAGAATGATTGCCAAGGTTGAAAAGATGAATATGAGACAAGAAAACCATGAAGAAGGTCAAGAGACTAAGAATATGTTAGAGAACCAGAAAGAATCAGAGGCTATATTATTGCAGATGAAGGAAACCTTGAATGCTCACAGAGACATCAATATACCAAATATCTTAAAAGAGAAGCAGTGCATAGAAACAAGAATAGGAGACTTCGACATAGACTGTGTTCTGGATGAAGAAATATAGGTGAATATTATGCCAAAAAGTACTTGGGAAATTTTGGGAAAGCTTGTTATGATTACTTCATTGGGAAGGATAGGATTGTTTAAAAGAAAGATGATAACCCTATGTGGAAGACTTATTCATGTACCTATGATAGCCCATGGAACATCAAAAAAATAAGAATTTGAGGTCATTAAGTTTGTTGAGAACACTTTTCCTTTTGCACTTTTGTTAGGAAGGACCTGGATTGAGAAAGATAAGACCTGAAGGAAAGAAGAGAATGAAGCCATAGAACAGAAAAAGAAAGAAGTAAGGGACTTCATAGCCAAGAAAACAGAATGACTGATAAAAGAATAAGAGGACAAGTCGAAGCAACTAAGGACCAGAGACCTAGCTTTCAAAGTTGAAAGGACAAAAGAAGGCTTAAAGAACTTATCCATGTAGGAGAGAAGAGCACCTACCCCAGAAATAGTAAGAGAAGAAGTATTACCCTCGAATCCTTGGAAAGACCATCAACAATGCGAAGTTCCTATGCTAAGAGAAGATAAGAATAAGAATGGAAAGAGGAATCTAGAGATGTAGATCACAGGAAAGAAAGAAAGCAATCTCAGTAAGAAGAAAGCAAAGCTAGAAAAAATGCAGGAAGTTCTAGGGAGGACTTCACAGAAGAAGGGCTTGTAGAACTTGAACCTCGCCAGAATAGCATAACAATGTTGACTGGCACTTTTCCACAGCGAAGCAATATGATCGTTGGAGGCATCCCGACTATTAGAACGACGCTCCAGAATGGCTAGAAACACAGTTATTGCCAGAAAGATCACCATTGGACCATTAGGACCGTGCCACAATAGATGGAATCGTATTGATTGAGGCAGTTCAACCCGTTGAAGGAATCTGTTACGACATTGGCTATTTAATTCGTCGAATGTTTCACTGGGGACACTTTTTCCAATTTTGATTATCCGATCCCACAGAGAACTGATAGCTATCGCAATGTGCTTATTGAGACTTTGCCACCCATTTTACCTTGAGTGTTTGTTCGCCTACCGGAGATATCTGATCTCGAGCGTGTATGTTAGACAACCTTAGAGTAGTAGAGAATTATGTGGAGGAGATCCTGATAGACCTTATCGATGAGAAGGTCATGTCCGCAAGAGTACAGGCCTCATCGACGAGAGGATTGCAAGCATCCCCATCGACTGCACGTCAATCTGGGCCATCCTGAACTGTGACAGAGAAAAGAAGCAAACACCATGACGACCTGGCGAATGCGAAGCTCATCCCATCGGTCTTGACTGACTACTACCCACCTATGGCTGGCATGGTTAGTCGTGACAACATCCTTAGAGATTTCGACTATACACTCATCACTGCGTACCTCCCAAAAGGGATACGCGCAGTTGAACCACATCTCAAACTAATCCCTGATATTAAGATCAATGAATTTAACCTGGGAGACAGGAAGAATTATGTGTTGCTCGCACCGCATAAGTACTTGACAAAGAAGACTGGGAAGAAACCAAAGATAGTTCCCCAGCCGTGGACCATGGACAACGCGAGATCAATGATATTTAATGTGATGAAGATACCACACTTCGACAAACATTAGGAGGTTAAAGCATGCGTTAAACTCCTCCTGTCATGCTTTCATGGAAGGTACATGTGGTTAGATAGGCGCATCATTGTAGATCCGACGCTGATCCACTGGATCACTGGATTGAGCATGCAAGGACCAGACCCTTAGGATTTTTACCCAGGGAAGGCTGAAGATCGCTCTCTGGCGCAGCAAATCAAGGAAACATATGACGATGTGGAGAAGGGGAAGTGAGGCTACAAGGTAGCCTCCATCCAAAATGGTGCAGTGCACCTAGCTTGTCAGATGATAGCAGGAAATATCGCCAGGAAGAACAAACCAATGCAAGTCACGGGGTTCATTGTCGACCTCGCAGGAAAATGCGTTGAAGGGATGCAGATGAACTGGGTGAGCTACCTCATCAACCAGTTGGAGCAGGATTATTGTGAAGCACGGGAACAGGGCTACGAGTTTCACTTCAATTGGTTGTTGATTCTCATTGCCTTTGTCGCTTGGGAGAAGCTAGAGGGAGCGACCTTCCCGGAAGTCAAGCCGTCTAAACCACTGGCCGAGAGGTTCACCAACTTGTGGTACTCAAGCAATATGGCAAAGCATTGATTGTCAAATGTTGTCTTCCACATGTACTATCTATATCTCAGGCAATCCATTGAGTCATTCCCTTGAATGACTCTGAATACACTCCATTAGTTCAGGCCACTCACAAAGTTCCGCATAGACCGACACTTTATATATATCACTGCGCATAGGGATGAAAGCAAGGAGGAGATAAAATCGTACTATAAGTTGACCAAGGAATACCTAGAAGAGATAAACAAGGAATGGTCGACTGAATTTTGTGTACCAGTCGAAGATGCAGAGCTCTCCAACCCCGATATCATCGAAATTCATGTAGTCACCCGAGAAGAATATGATGGACCGAGCAGCGCTAAGAGGAAGAAGAAGAAGAAAGAAGTGCAGAAGATAAACAACACATTAGAGTAAATTGCATACGAGACACCTAGAGGAGGAGGAGATGATGAAGTAGACCAAGAAGAGGACGAAGGGGAAGAAGACAAGCAAGAAAAGGGCGAAGTGACACTACCTAAAGATCCCCTTACAGAGGATGAGACGTCCAAGAAAAGGAAGGTTTCTCTGAAGAAACCCACAATGCAGAAGAAGTCAAGAGCCAATAAGTCTCAGTCACAGAACATACTCACGGTGGATGATATTAACCTCATCATCGCAGCTATATCAGACGCTTCGGAGGACATTTTGCAGCGAAACAAAGCCAAACAAGAGACAATGTATGAAAGGATCGAGGTAGATCTCAAAGGGGTACAACAAGCTCTCTATTCGAGCCATGCAGTGTCTACTGTTGGAAGAAGAGATAGTTGAAATCCAAGTGGGGAAGCTCGTTGAATCCATTCAACAACTTCAAGAAAGAGTAGCAGAGATGGAACTGCAAGAAGTGTCGAGCAATCCGTAGGAGGTGTGAGATCAAAGGGAAGAAACTACCAGGAGCGCAGTAGAAAGAATCAAGGAATTAGCCTTAGAATGCAAGCACTTGAGTGCCCGAAGTGCGCATACCTATGAGCGCCTTGCAGAAGACTTGAAACTGAGGACATTGGAGTCACAGCTCTAGGAGGCGAAGCAATAGGCATCAACAGTGCAATCACAGCTGAAGATGCTTACAACAACAAAGAAGATGAAAAGGGCACAGGAGGTGCGTGAAATTCAGCAACAGGTCAATGCCATCCATAGTAGAGTCATGGAAGTGACCCAAAGACTCCAACTGATGCAGGATGGAGCCTGCACCATTTTTAAAGAGATCGAGGGACAAGGTGCATGGCTGGAACAAGTGGTCACCACAGTGAAATAGCGCTTGGAAGGACTTGTCACCAAGAAATTCATTCAAGAGTTCGTTGAGCAAGAGGCTTTGGCGAAGTAGCAAGTCAAGGCAACTCGAGCCAAGCTCGAGGCCTTCTAAGCAGAATTGCCCAGATCGGAGTGACTCAGGATGAGTCACAGGTGAGTGTTGGGGGCATGTTGGCCCTCGACCAAGTTTTGGAGAACCTTGGTCGTATGTTTGACCATTTTTTGGACTTTGACATGCTGGTTGAAGATGGAGCACCCAGGCGAAGCGAAGATCATGGGATCTCACCCCCTTTTGCAGGATTTTTGTGGGATTAGGGTTTATGTAACAGGTATGGGATGTCATCCCATGGGTTTACCCATGTTTAGGCCTCTTTTGTAATGTATAAATAATTGGTTGAGCGATGTAAGAGTGTTTAAGGATGATGTTGTTGGGTTTTGCTAAGTGCTAGAGTTCGATCTATGTGATTGTATAGGCATGTGTGCTAAGTGCGGATAGTTTTGAATTCTTTGTGCTTACTGTATGTTGAGACTTGCAGAGCTAAGTGCAAGCGCTTGTAAGTGTTGTGTGCACAGACTGTGTAAAGGCTTTTTTCTTGGACCTAGCTCGGGGAAGGAGGATATGGCGAGGTGCGCGTAGATCTCCTATCCTATGCAGAGTTGGTTTGTGGCTCTGTGCATGTAAGAAGAATGAAAGAAGATAATAAAGAATAAGAATAGTTGGTGGACGTAGCCCCACACTGGGGTGAACCACATATATCTTGTTTTATTATGCTTTGTGCTATATTGTTCCTATATTTTCTTAGTGCATTATTATGAGAGGTAGATCTATGAATTCTTAGTGCTTTGTGATGTGAATGAATGCTAGATCTGAGTTAATGTTATGTGATAATTGAATGAAAGCATTAGATATTGGTTAATATTGCGTTGTTTTGTAATTAGGGTTTAACCTATGTTGTGAATACAAGTTAAAGACTAATGAATGCTACTAGCTAAGTTCTCTATTAAGTATTGTGATCATAGATCTGTGTCCCAACTAGGTTGTATAAGCTTGAGTCCTGCAACCCCCACTGCCTCTACCTCAGGTGAGACTTCATCTGCTTCGCAGGTGTTGCTGAAAGGACCAATAGTTAGGGTTTTGTTGGTGCATTGTTGAAGCGTTGAACCCTGGGTCTGCCCCTGTGCCAAAAATGGGCATTGCTTCCCTAGGTATGTGAATGAGAGTTCAAAGGTCTCTTGGTTTCAACAAAGAAAACAACAAGTGGGAGAATGTTGGGTTGTTATATTCTTTGTAGTGAAAGTATAGTCGAGGTGGATCGATTGATAGTCGAAGTGGAAGGAATTGACAACAAGATGAAGGTCAAGGTGGCTCGACCGGGTAAATTCTAAGTTGAAAACATTGACTAGAAGTTGAATGTCAAGGTGGTTCAATCGAGTAAATTCGAAGTTGAAGACATCAACAACAAGTCGAAGAGGTCAACCAACAAGAGGTCTACAAAAAAGTGTGTGGCAACTGACTAAATATCGAATGAAGGTTGACTGGTAGTCGAATGGTAATCTGACTTGGTAGTCAAATGGTAATCTGACTTGGTAGTCAACTGTAACAAAATCCAAAGATTCACAGGATTTATATTCAATGATCTGCGTGGAACTATAACCATTTTTGGGTTCCTTTTATTTAGGGTTTTGCCTATTGTAAATCCTATAAAGAAGGTGTGTTGTAATGTTGTAAAAGCTAATGGCTAATTGCCAATAGATGATGAAATCATAGAGGTTGTTGTTCATGTAGACGTAAGTTGGAATTGGCTACAGGGTTTTTCTTGTGTAAAGCAAGAAGGCATGATTTCCAATAAGGTATTTCTAATGAAGCGATTATTTACTATGAAGATGTCAGAAGGTGGGTTTGTTTCCGATCATTTAAATGAATTTAATATGGTTACTAATCAACTAAGTTCTGTAAAAGTGGACTTTGATGATGAGGTCGGGGCTCTTCTAATCATGTGCTCATTGCCAGAAATTTGTAATGGCTTGGTCATGGTTGTAAGTAACTTTGTCTATGGTTCAAACACTCTAAAATTTGATGATGTTGTTGGTGTTATCCTTAGAGAGGAAATGCGAAGAAAAATCACATGTGAGACATCATGCAATGCATTGACCGTGAAGAATAGGGGAAGACAAAAGGATAGAGGAAAGGGATCAAGGAACCATGTGAATTCTAGGAAGGGAAGATCCAAATCTAGACTGGGAAATATAGAGTGCTGGAATTGTGGGAAGAAAGGGAATCTTAAGAAAGACTACAGAGCTCCAAAGAAACAAAGAGATGGACAACAGGAGAAAATTTAGGAAGCAAATGTAACAAGTGATGTGTTACAAGATGTTTTGATTCTTTCCGTAGATAATATTTCTGAGTCTTGGGTAGTAGATTCAGGGGCTTCATTTCATGCCACACCCCATAGGAAACATTTTCTAGATTATGTTCAAGGTTATTTTGGATAGGTTCATTTGGGTGATAATGCACCATGCAAAATTGTTGTAAGGGTTAGCTACAAATAAAGAAAAATAATGGAAACCAATGGTTGTTGAAAGAGGTAAGACATGTTCATATCTAAGGAAAAATCTAATTTCAATAGGGCAGTTGGCAAGTGAAGGTTGTATTCTATATTTACATATAAGGCATGGAAGGTCACCAAAGGATCATTGGTGATAGAAAAATGAGAGAAGGTAGGTACATTGTATTTAATTACTCGTAATATTGACTCTTCTGTCTCTTTATCTTCTACAAGAGTTGATACAACACTCTGGCATCATATGCTTGGACACATGAGTGAGAAGGGGATGTAGATACTTCACAAAATAAATTTGTTTCCAGATCTTAAACAAACTGATTTGGATTTATGTGAGCATTGTGTTGATGGAAAACATAAGAGAGTCATATTTCTCAGAGTCGGAAAAGAAAAGAAGAGTGAAAGGTTAGAGCTTGTGCATAAAAATGTATGGGGACTAGCTCATGTATCATCTCTTGCTGGCTCTCATTATTATGTTACTTTTCTTGATGATGCAACTAGAAAAACTTGGGTTTATTGCATTCAACAAACATATGATGTTTTTGATACTTTTAAGAAATGGAAAGCTTTGGTTGAGAATGAGACAGGAAAAAGGTTGAAGTGTCTCAGATCAAATAATGGAGGTGAATATTGCAACAAGGAGTTTGAATATTACTATTCATACCATGGGATTCGTAGAGAGAAAATAGTACTAGAAACACCATAAGAAAATGGTGTGTTAGAAAGGATGAACATGACAATCATGGAGTGTGCAAGGAGTATGAGTGTTGGGTTTCCCTTACATTTCTAGGCAGATGTTGTAGATAATGATGTTTACTTAATAAACATAGGACCTTCAAGCTCTTTTGATGGTGGAATTCCATAGGAAGCATGGACATGTAAAAAGGTAAACTATTCTTTTTTGAAGACTTTCGGTTGTGAAGCATTT
>JZKD02S0774344.1:607498-621565 GCA_000966675.3 Picea glauca | reverse complement strand
ACTTTATTATTTAAATAATTTATTCTTTGCAACCACTTTGACTACTTTGACCTTTTGGGGCTTCTAGATGACTCATGAGGGTTCTCCAACTTCACATGGACATAAATCTCTAACCGTGAGGATTTATGTGATGTTCCAGATACCACCAGAAATGGCATGAAATGTATTATCCATATAGAATAGTATTACCTGAAAATATATAAAAAATTATACCATTATCTATCAAACAAACTTGAGTCTATTACCCAAACCATTGTGTTATCAGAATTCACTATCAAACTTTCTTCAAGGGTTGAAATCAATGAAAAACAACCCAATTAATCAACAATATCTCCCTTTTGCATTGATGGAAACACTCTGATGCAATACTGAAGTCATGCCACTCATGCTCCCCTTGTGACCATCACTCCCCCTGGAACCATGCCTATATGCTCTGCATCTAATAAATCTCTCCCCTTTTGTCATCAATGGCAAAGGTCTCTTTCCATCCGAGGCTGCTCCCCCTAACTGAACTATCCTTAGGGATACTCCCCCTCACTGAACTCTTCCTGAAACTGATCTCCCTACATGAACTGTCCTCTCTATGGTGCTTCATGGAGTAAATCTAAGACATATAAGATAAGCATTCAAAAAAATTCATTTTGGAGTAGAAATTACTATGAGTCTCTGGCGAAGATACTCAAAGGCTTCCCATGGAAGCGGTTTTGTAAAGATGTCTGCCACTTGTTCTTTTGTGCCCACATACTCAATTATGATGTTCTTCTCTGCAACATGTTCCCGTAGAAAGTGATACTTGATTGGAATGTGTTTTTTCTTTGAGCGCATCACCAGGTTCTTTGAGATATTTATGGTATTTGTATTATCACAATATAATGGAATGGGCTCATCATACTCAACTTCCATATCTGTCAGAGTTTGTTTCATCCATAGAACCTTCCATAACACATGTTGCTGCTGCAATATGTTGTGCTTCGTCTGTAGATAAGGATATCGATGATTGTTTCTTGCTTAGCCATGATAATAGACACTCACCCAAGTAGAACGTTGCTCCACTGGTGCTTCGTCGGTCATCAATGCAATGTTCCCAATCTGCATTTGTGTAGGAAATAAATGATAGATCCTTTCCTTTTGGATACCATAATCCAAACTCTTTTGTTCCTTTGATATATTTGAAAATCCTCTTCACTACTAATACATGTGATTCCTTTGGTGCTACTTGAAATAATTCCACCTGTCCAACTACCTACAATGCATCTGGTCTAGATGTTGTCACATATAGTAAGCTACCAATCATTGACCCGTATTGCCTTTGGTCTGTAGACTTTGAATCATCATCTTTGCTCAACTTGCAATTGGTTTGCATAGGAGTGATAATTGGTTTGCAATCTTCCATTCCGAACCTCTTTAGCATTTCTTTGATATACTTAGTTTGAGAAATAAAAATTATGTGGTTGCTTTGATGTATCTGAAGACCCAGAAAGAAGGATAGTTCTCCAAGTAATGACATTTCAAATTCATTCTGCATATCCTTTGCAAATTTTTGGCTTAACATGTCATCGGTACTTCCAAAAATAATATCATCAACATAAACTTCAATTAATAAAACCATTTCTTGAGTTAACTTGATGTAGAGGTTGTTGTTTGCACTTCCTTTTATGAACCCTTCCTCCTGTAGATATTTATCTAGCCTAGAGTACCATGCTTTAGGAGTATGTTTTAGAACATACAAGGCCTTCTTCAATTTACACACATAATCTGCGTTCTTTGACAACTGAAATCCTTCTAGTTGTTCGATGTAGACTTCTTCTTCAAGTTCCCCATTCAGAAAAGTTGATTTCATGTCCATATGATACACTTTAATATTCTTGGAGCATGCATAAGCTAAAAGCAATCAGATTGCTTCCATTCTGGCAACTAGGGCAAATGTGTAACACCCTGTTTCCCCTAGTTTGTAATTTAATTATAAAATAGGATTACCATGCTAAGGCATGTGGACAATGTAAATGTATTATTGTTTGGGTTGCCAATAACTAACTGTGGGGGTGAAGCCTTGAAAGTATTGGCCATGATATCACTAGAGGAAGAATGTGAAAACTATATGAGAGGGTTCATTATATCAAATAACCCCAAATTTCCCTTGATGAGGATGAAAAACCTCCTTCAGATCCCAAGGAGAGAAATCAATTAATGAAAAAAGGACCAGTGGTTGAATGATCAACCACCTCCATGAATGGGAGCATGGTCTAGCTGCAGAATGTTATCCCAAAGTACCACAGAGACCTGCAGACCCTAGCTTCCTTTTGACAGAAGGAACATGATGGGTCGGGAACCTTCCAAAAGAAGGAAGGTAAGATATATACACACCGACAACCAGAGAAGAGATACTAGACGGGTGCGCAAGCTCGAAAAGGAGATGCGTGAAGCTCTCCAGGGGATAAGGAATAGAAGGCCGCGAGATAGATGTTGAGTGAGAATATGATAAACCTCGTCGAGGCCATAATAGAGAGAAATATTTGAATGTTGCAGAGAATAGAACCCGAGCATAAGCTGAACAAAGAAAGAACCCTTGAGAACTGCGAGAGTTCCCTAGTGATATCATGGCTTGGCATGGGGGTGGCCAGAGTGCTAAGAATAAATGCCTCTGAGCCTATGGTAGGGTGGAAGGACAAAAACCCACAGTCAGTTAGTTGGATACCACCTATAATAGATAAGTATTCGCATATCTTGTGTATTTAAGTGGTACTATGAATTAAAGTTGGATATCCTATGAATGTTGTAGGGATGGATATATTCACTTAATGATTATATTGTATCCCCTTTATTCTTGCTTGATTGTGTAATTAGGCAAGTAGGAAATTGTATGAATTGGATGTGTTTTTATACTCATCAATGCTTGCGTTTTGTGGTGGCTTAAGCCAGAGTCACGAACTGTGAGTTCATCGACCTTAGGTACGGTTTCATGTACGCATGTCGACCCTCCTAATAATTCTGAGTCCCTTGGAGGATAGAGTTGGTTAAACTCAGGAGGGGTAGTGTAGGTATGCACAGGCTCTCTGCGAGGAAAGCAGAGACTGAGAACCAATTAAGTTTTAGACTTGATGAAGGAGCACAAGAATATTGCAGAAGACCCTTCTAAGTGTTAAGCCCAAGAGAAAGAGCACAACACTCTTAAATCCTTCATAACTTATGAAGCTCAAGAAGAACAATGAGGTTCAAGTATCTAAAGGGAATATCCTTTCGTTTAGAATATGAACGAATGAGATCCGTTAGGGAGGACCCAGGGTCTATCGCGACCATTCTATTTGAAGAAGGAGCGCAGGCATTAATGCCTCGACTCCTTCAGTCTTCGCAAGATCACACATTGGGTGATTCACACATTGGCGCTACTAAACTCCCGAAACTCGAAGTTGAAACATGATCTAGACAGTAGATCTAAGGATCTATCAGGACTCTTCTTGACCATTGATTTGACACGGGTGAATATCAAGAATCAGAGAGACAAAGGTAAGCCAACCCCCAAAGTCACGAAACACGAAATCCTGATTCGCGAGAGAGGAGATCTGGACCATTGAATCCAGGAGGGTACATGTGTACAGGTTGAAAGATCTAGAGGAAGGTAGAGGTTGAACTGTTGAAACACCCGAAGCCCGAAGAGCCTAATAGCCATGAGTTGTTGATTTGCAAGGAGACACTTGTCAACATATCTCGAACTCCAAGGAAAAGCTGAAGTGGGTTTTCAGTTTGAGAACTGAGATCGTCGAAGCATGAAGACCCGAAGTCCCAAAGAAATATTTGGACAGTGAGATCTAAGGGAGACATGGCACAAATCTGTGAACTCCAGGTAAAGCCTCGAAGTGATTTGTAGCCATCGAATCTAAGAGGAGGGTGGCATAGATCCATACACTCTAGGTAAAGTCCTGAAGTAATCCTCGATCGTTAGATTTCGAGGAGACACGCGTCAATGGATCTTAGACTCTAGGTAAAATCCACTGGGAAAAAGAGGTTTGAGAGTTGAGATCTCAGAAGTCTGGAGACCCAGAGGAGATATCGACCGCAAATCACGAAGAGGGTCGTTGGACCACTGATCTAGGTTGAAAGGTCAACCACCCGGAATGAAGGCAAGACCGTTGATTGAGTAGGACAGGTGCTCATAGATCGTCAACTTTGGAGGATTGAAGTATGGAAGGAAGTTGGGTTTGAAATTTCAAATTTTTGGAGTTTGAAGTTGCAAAGAGATCTCGACCGTTGATCTAGAGGGAGCTGACCTGGTCCGTAGATCTTAGAGGTGTAGATATGAATCGTTGATTTAGTCATTATCATCAATATCGTGAGATCAACGATCCCATAGCATTGCAGGGATAGGAGTTGCGAGGATTTTAAGATATTAAGAGTGGACCGCAATTCAAACCATGGTTTCGTCAAGAACACACGTAGAGGTTGTAAGAGCATTGTGGGCCCAAAAGTAGTTTGACTCCAAACCACCTATGACTGTGCCCAAAATCGTGTGGTCATTTCCAAGTTCATTGTGGGCACTTGACCAATTTTTGAGGATCCTTGGTCATGTTTGACCTATTTTTGGGACTTTGATAGGCTGTCGAAGGTGGAGCGTAAATCGAAGCGGAGATCATGGATCTCGGCCCCTTTTTATGGATTTTTGGGTTTTGGGCTTATGTAACGGGTATGGGGATGTCGGTCCATGGGTTTACCCATGTTTAGGCCTATTTTGTAATGTATAAATAGAAGTCTAGGCGATGTAAGATGTGCTAAGTGCGAATGACTAGTCAGTAGTAAGTTGTGCAAGTTGTAAGTGCTTTGTGCATGATGTGTGAAACTTGTAGGGCTAAGTTCAAGTCACTGTAAAAGGTTGTGTAAGGCTTTGTGCCTATATCTACTTAGGGAAGGAGGATCTGGCGGAGTGCGCGCAGATCTCCTGTCCTGTGCGAAGTAGGTTTTTGTGGCTCTGTGCACGTTGTTAGCACTGAAAGTCACACTTTGACTGCTAAAGTGTAAGCTTAGCACCCATCTGAATGTAAAAGATAATTTTGGTTTTGAATAGGTGGATCAAAAAGATGGAGAAAGAAAGGGAGAGGGCAGAAAACTGTAGATCAGTAGGCTACACCAATGCACAATGGAGTCACAAACATTCTACTCATCAAAGGAAAAAAAGTTGCTCAAAAGAAAACAAGATTATATGTTGATAGGTGGAAGAATGAAGAAGGAAAACATAAGATAGAATTTTCACTAAACAAATATCCTCTCAATTTAATGAATCAACAAATACTTGAATATAAACAATGACTGATGGGAAAAATACAACAGATCCTCTGCTACTTAGGGATCCATAAATCATTGACAACCTTTGATCCTCAAATCTGCAATTTATTCAAATAAGGAGAAATATAAAAAAAAATGGTTACAATATGAAATCACAACTCTCATGAGCCTCCAATAGTAGTAATGCTTAGAATCATAAAATGCCCACATGCTTACAAATGAACATACACAGAAAAACTGCCTGCTACATCTCTCTCTAGCCTCTCTTGGCTCATGAATCCATTTCTCCAAGAGATTTTCCCTTCTTTAAATATACAATAGCATCCAAATGAACTAAGGAAGTCAAATCATGTCTCCTTCATTGGATTCTAAGCTTTGCAGATAGGTGGCAACAATCAAAGAGACAAAAATCCAACAAACTGCTAATTTTCAGGAATTTGTTGGAAGTCATTAATAAAATGTCTCCACCTCATTCCATGAGGCCTTTGCTGGAGTTAAATATTGGGTGCAGGTGTCCCTTGACATCTAACTGATCCTTGAGAAGTCATTCGAACCCTCCTTGACATGTGGCAACCTCCCAACAAGGTGAATATCAAAACCGTGACCGCTACAGGAAATTAGGTAGCGTTGTTGTAAAACAGTTGGGTAACACCACTTCTATGAATAATATATCTCAAACCATAACACATTTTGAAAAAATGAGAGATTTTTTTGTTATATGGCATGTTATGAACAAAAACCTCCTCCATTTTTCAAAAATACCTTCTCAATTGTTCAGAATCCAAGTTTCAAGTTAGTGACTCAAAAATGGTAAAATAACTCTGCACAATTCATTTTCTACCAGAATATTAGGTAGCGCCATTAGGTAGCACCACTTGTTATGTGTCTATGTGCCAAATCTGTTCTCTACCCAATATTAGGTACCGCCACTAGGTAGCTCCACTTGCGCTGCGTCTTTGTGCAAGTGTGGGTAGCATAACCAAAAAATGCAGTGCCTTCAATCTTGAATGTGTGCAGAGCAATTTGTAGTCTTTCATGATGACAAAACCATTTCAATTAAGTGCCTTGAATGTACAATAGGTAATTCCTTTTACCACTAGGGAAACTATCACTTATCAAAAACCCAAAACCCAGCTATTTAAACGCTTAGCAACCTGTATGATGGAAGAGATGATATTTGCATAATAGTTAACTCTCCCAAATTGAACGTTGACAGATTTGGTAGCATCCAACATGAAAATGGATTTGGTAACAACCTATGGAATTCATTACACTGTTAGATTTTATTTAGTTGCTTATGGAGAGGTAGGCCTCTTCTAGCTGCAAATTATTGTGCTAACACACGTAGACTATTGAGAGAAGCTAGTAAAGAAGACAAAGAGTTGGTGGACGTAGCCCCGGGGTGGAGGTGAACCACATATATCCTATGTTGTGAATGCTTTGTGCTTTATGGTTGCTCTCTTGTTTATGTGATTAAATGCTTAGTGCATTGCTTAGATGATAGATGAATCTAATATGGTAACTTAGTGATGAATAATGTGAATGAATGCTTGATCTGATCTATGTTAGTATGCTTAGTGGTTAGATCTATGGGAATGTTGCACTGATTTACTGTTAGGGTTTAACTGCGTTGTAAAATAAGACTAGATATTGATGAACTATAACTGCTAAGTGCTCTGTTAAGGTGTTACAATCACATATTTGTGTCCCAGCTAAGGTTGTAGACAATGGAGTCTTGCAACCATCCCTGCCTCTACCTCGAGTGAGACTTCATCTACTTCACAGGTGTTTCCGAAAGGGCTGGTAGTTAGGGTTTTATTGGTGCGTTGTAGTAGCATTGAACCCCAGGTCTGACCCTGTGCCAACAAATGGTTCTGTTGCCAGGACTGAAACTGTGATTGTTGGGAACTAAGGATAAAGGAGCTTTGTGGGAATATCTAACCTGAAACTATGAAAGCTTCGTCAATAGATCTGTTTCCATAGTGCATAGCATCCTACTTAACTTTTGAATCTCAATGCTAAGAAAAGAAGTCTGATCTGAAGAGAAGAGGTAAGATCTGAAGGCTTTGTGCTTTGTTAAAGGTAAGATAAGTGGAAATTTTTGTTTCAGAAGTATGGATCTAGGTATGTTTGATAAATTTTGTCCTAGCTTGAAAAGTAGGGCACAACTAGAAGAAATAAGATTTGATATAAGTAGATCTGATAAGAATAGTGAAAGATATGTTATACCTATGCATAGAAAGAATGTTTGGACTAACAAATGGATGCAGGACCCTAGAGAGATTTTTTTGCAGGTTAGCTACTATGATCCTAGTGCGTAGTACAAGAAAGGCTGGGGATCATTTAAAAGAAAACAAGGATTAACCCTTTGTTATAGTTGCAAAAGACTGGGACATCTGGCTAAGGAATGCCCTGGTAGAAGACCTAGTTGTCTTTGTTGTAAAGCTATGGACCATGAAGTTTTAGATTTCCCTAGAATGATTGCTAAGCTTGAAAGAATGAATATGAGACAAGAAGACCATGAGAAAGGTAAAGCAACTAAGACCATGGAAGAACCCTAGAAAGAATCAGAGACTGTATTGCTGCAAATCAAAGAAACCCTAAATGACCACCGAAATATCAACTTATCAGAGATCTTCAAAGAAAAAGAGTGCATAGAAACAAGAATAGGAGACTTTGAAATTGACTGTGTTCTAGATGAATAAATACAGGTGAATATTATGACAGAAAGAACTTGAGAAACTTTAGGAAACCTTGCTATGATTCCTTCATTGGGAGGACTAGGATTATTTAGAGGGAAGTTGATATCCCTACGTGGAAAGATCACCCAAATATCTATGAGTGCACATGGAACTTCGACAATGGAAGAGTTTGAGGTTGTTAAATTTACTAAGAACAATGCCCCATTTGCTATATTACTAGGAAAACCTTGGATTGAAAGGGATCAGGCCAGAAGGAAAAAAGAAGAAGTCTTAGAGCAGAAGAAGAAAGAGTTGAAATATTTCATGACTAGGAGGATCACACACTTGATTGAAGAATAGGAGAACAGATCGAAGATATTTAAAACCACAAACTTGGATGTCGAAGTTGGAAGAATGCAAGAAGATTCACAGAAGACTGAAGCACCTACCCCAGATAGAGAAGAAGTATTGCCCTTGAATCCTAGGAAAGAATGTCAACAAAGCGAAGTTACTATGACAAGAGGAGATAAGAATCAAAATGGAAAGAGGAATACTGAGACGAAGCTCACTGGAAAGAAGGCTAGAAAACTAAGTAAGAAGATATCAAAGATCAAAAAGTTACAGAAGGTTCCAGAGGGAACTTCGCAGAAGGAAAATTTGCAAAATTGGAACTTCGTCAAGATATCAGAACAATGCCACATGGAACTTCACCATGGTGAAGCAATATAGCTGTTGGAGATAGTATAACCATTAGACTGATGCCTCGAACGGTTAGAACAACATTTATGGTTAGAAAGATCACCATCGGATCATTTGGACCACACCGTAACAGACACAACTGAATTAATGAAGGCTTCTCGCCCTTTGGAAAGATATGTTACTTAATTATCTACTTATTTCGTCAAGCCTTGTATTGAGAACACTTTTTCCAACCATGAATATCTGAGCCCGCAGATTAGTTGATTTCACACAGTGATCATCGAGCTATCACCATCCATACCGTTGCATTGAGCAATTACTCTTCAAACCCGAGATATTCAACCACGAGCGTGTATGTACGAAGAACTTAGTGCAGTCAAAGAGTCTGTGAAGGAGGTACTCATCGAACTCATGACTGAAAGAGTAAGGTCTGAAAGGGTAATGTCTATGGGTGTACAAGCATCATTGACTAGAGGAGTACAAGCCTCTTCGTCAACTACTCGCAGATCCAAACCATACCGACCAACAACGGAGAAGAGAACCAAGCACAGAGATGACCTAGCGAATACGAAGCTAATCTTGACCATTTTACCTTACTACATCCCACCTCTGGCTAGCGCGGTGAGTTGTGATAGTGTGCCGAGAGATTTTGATTACACCATGGTTACTACGTACCTCTCGAAGGGGATACATGCAGTTAGAGCACAACAAGACAAGATCACAACGTTAAAGTTCAACAACTTCAACCTAGGAGACCGCAAGAACCATAGTATGCTTGCCCTGTATAAATACTTGACCAGGACAAAGGGGAAGAACTTAAAAATAATCCCCCAGTCGTGGACGATGAACCTCACGTAGTCCACCCTTTTAAATGTAATGAAGATCCCACACTTTGGAAGGCACCAAAAGGTTAACGCCTGTGTTAATCTCCTGCTCTCATGTTACCATGGTGGGTACTTATGGCTAGACTGTCATATCACAGTTGATCCGATGTTGATCCATAGGATCACCAGATTGATTATGCAAGGACCCGACCTGCAGGACTTCTATCTAGGGAAATCCACAGATCGCACATTAGTATAGAATATCAAAGATACCTATGACGATGTTGAGAAGGGGATGTGAGGCTATAAGGTACCTTCCATATAGAATGGCGCAGTGCACCTAGCATGCCAATTAATCATAGGAAATCTTGTGAGAAAGAATAGATCCACGCAGGTCACAGGATTTGTCATTGACCTCGTAGGGAAATGCATGGAAGGCCTACAGATGAACTGGGTGAAGTACTTAGTTAACCAGCTGGAATTAGACTATTGTGAAGCATAGGATCAGGGCTACGAGTTCCACTTTAGTTGGATCCTGATCCTCATCGCATTTACCTCTTGGGAAATGCCGGAAGGTGCAACCTTCCTAGACATTGAGCCATTCGAGCCACTTGCTGCGAAGTTCACCACACTCTGGTATTCGAGAGATATGGGAAAACAGTGATAGTTGAATGCGGTATTTAACACATATTATCTCCTACTAAAGAGGGATATCGAAGTTGAACCTCGCATGACACTAAACACCCTACAGTGGTTCCAATCCCTCATGAAGTTCTACACAGATCAACACTTCATCTATATCACTGCATGAGTAGACGAGCATAAGGAGGAGCTTCATTCGTACTATAAGCTCATAGAAGAGGACCTCGAGGAGATAACTAAGGACTGGTCAGCAGACCTCCTTATCCCCGCTAATCCTGTAGAGATGACTGACCTCGAAATTGACAGCTCGGAGGCCGCTCACAAAGAACATGACACACTTGGAACCAGCAGAAGGAAGAAGAAAGAAGAAGTCCAAGACTTAAGCAGCGCATCAAAAAAGACTACTTCGGTATCACCTAGTTGAGGGGGGTGATGACGAAGTAGAAGAGATAAATGGAAAAGAAGATGAGCATAATTAAGGTGAAGTAACACCACCTAGAGATGAGGCTAATCCCTTGAAGAAGAGGAAGGTTTCTCCCCCGAAACCCTCTTCCCAGAAGAAATCCAAAGCCACCTTGACTAAGATGTAAACTATGCTCATTGTCGATGAATTTGAATTCATCATCGCAGTTGTAAATGACGCCTCACAGGAAATATTGGAGAAACATGAAGCCAAGTAGGAGGAGATGTATGACAGAATTGAGGTTGAACTTTAAGGGGTACAACAGGACATTCAGTCCAGTCGCACAGTGTCCACTACGCCCCTGTTGTCAGAAGAACCAAAGTTGGGAGATGAGCCAGCCCAACTCCACAGACTAGATGATGCGATCGAAGATCACCTTCGTCGCACACAAGAAGAAGAAAAACAAGCCACCTAGGCCTTGAATCAAGTGCAAGAAGTAGTCATAGAACAATTCCGAGTTGTGGAGCAAGAGAAGGTTGCTCTCCAAACAAATTTTGAAGAGGAGAAAGCACAGATTCAACAAGAAAAAGAACAGTTGCTCGCAGAGAAACTCGAAGTGAAAGAAGCAATCAACATAGCACTTCTCTATGTGATAGGCTTAGAGCCAAAGGTATAAGACCGAGTCGAGAATCAAGTAGAGCAGCTCGCAGAAGCTATCCAATAGATACAACAAAGAATAGCAGACTTAGAGCTATGAATAGTGCCCGACACTCCGCAGGATGTGAGGGATCAAAGAGAAGCAACTGTTCGAAGCGCAGTTGAAAGAATAAAGGCCCTCGCCATGGAATGTAAACAACTAAGTGATCACAGTGCCCAAACTTAGGAGTGACTCACTAAGAATCTAGAACTGAAGACACTAGAGTCACAACTCCAGGAGGTGAAGCAGCAAGCAGAAACAATACAGGCGCAATTGAAGCCCCTGTCAGCTGTTAAAAGGATGAAGCGATCCCAAAAGAAACACACTACCCAAAAATAGGTCCACACCATTCAGAGAAGAGTCATGGAAGTGACTCAGAGGCTCCAACCTATACAGGATTAGGCTTGCCAACTATTCGTAGAGATCGAAGGCCAAGGAGCAGAACTGGAGCAAGTCGTCACTGCAGTAGAACAACGCTTAGAGGGACCTTTCATCGAAGCTATTATCCAAGAGTTCGTTGAGAAGGAGGTCGTAGCACAACAACAAGTCGAAGAATCTTGAGCCAAGCTCGAGGCTTTTGAAGAAAAGATACCCATATTAGAGTGACTTGGGATGAGTCGCAGGTGAGTGTTAGGGGCCTGTTGGCCCTTAACCAAGTTTTTAGGATCCTTGGTCATGTTTGACCTATTTTTGGGACTTCGACAGGCTGTCGATGGCGAAGCACAAATCGAAGAGGAGATCATGGATCTCAGCCCCTTTTTAGGGATTTTTGGGTTTTGGGCTTATGTAACGGGTATGGGGATGTCAACCCATGGGTTTACCCATGCTTAGGCCTATTTTGTAATGTATAAATAGAATTCTGGGCAATGTAAGATGTGTTAAGTGTGAATGACTAGTTAGTAGTAAGTTGTGCAAGTTGTAAGTGCTTTGTGCATGTTGTGTGAGACTTGCAGGGCTAAGTGAAAGTCACTATAAAAGGTTGTGTAAGGCTTTGTGCCTAGATCTACTCGGGGAAGGAGGATCTGGCAGAGTGCACGTAGATCTCATGTCCTATGTGGAGTATATTTTTGTGGCTATGTGCACGTAGAATATTGAGAGAAACTAATAAAGAAGACAAAGAGTTGGTGGACATAGCCCCAGGGTGGGGGGTGAACTATGTATATCCTGTGTTTTGAATTCTTTGTTCTTTATGGTTTCTCTCTTGTTTATGTGATTAAATGATCAGTGCGTTACTTAGATGATAAATGAATCTAATATGGTAGCTTAGTGTTGAATAATGTGAATGAATGCTAGATCTGATCTATGTTAGTATGCTTAGTGCTTGAATCTATTGAATCTATGGGAATGTTTCACTGATTTACTATCAGGGTTTAACTGCGATGTAAACTAAGACTGGATATTGATGAACTATAACTATTAAGTGCTCTATTAAGGTGTTACAATCACAAATCTATGCCCCAGCTAAGGTTGCAGACACTGGAGTCTCGCAACCACCCCTGCCTCTACCTCAGGTGAGACTTCATCTGCTTTGCAGGTGTTGCCGAAAGGGCCGGTAGTTAGGGTTTTGTTGGTGCATTGTTGTAGCATTGAACCCCGGGTCTGCCCCTATGAAAATAGTCATATCAAGAGGGAGCTTATCAAACAAAAGGAGCTAATGCCCGACACTCTGATTTTTTGCAGCAGGGCGAAAGGGAAGGTCGTGGGTGCCCTTAAACCTGCACCAAGAACCGAAAGGTTCTGGGTTTAACTATAGAATGAGAACATCAAGGTATCAGAGAATTTTTTGGCTTCAGAATCAGAGATCCTTGACCAAGAAGTCGGACTGGTTCCCTGACCTTCCAAATTAGGAACCATGAATGGAGATTCTGTCCTTTAAGAAAAGCGAAAAAATTTATTTCCCGTTGTGGGTGTTTTACAAATTGGTATCAGATCATGGTTACAACACTTGGCCTGCTTGGGCTCATGTGAGAGTCGCATAAAGAGGTACTTATATCTGAATTTACTCCTTGAGGAAAAAAGACTACAGATTGAACCTGTGATTTTGGGAATTCTTGTTGAATTTCAACAAAAGAATTTATTTGACCCTTGTCAAGTGACGACTACTCTTACCTGAGTAGGGATATGCTAATTAAAATTGATAATAAGACTTGAATGTGGATAGATGAAGGTGGCAGGGTTCTGTCAAGGGTAGCTGAAGCCCGAAAGGCAGATGACCTGACATCCGTGACACTACCTCTAAGCATGGGCAGTTGGAACCTCGGGCACTAATGATGGTTGATTATATAATGGTTAATACCTTTGTGGTCTTAAAGGAATCTGATAGAATCAGGTAAGATCCTTGGCAGTATAATTATTTCTTTATATTAAACTTGGAGTATATAACTCCTCATGACCAGAGGAAATGTGAGATGAGTAAAGTCCTATAGAAGCTGAGGCAAGAAAGTTTTCTTGCCAGTTGCTATAGTATAAATGAGAAAGTGACCCTGGTTGGTCATTGCTATAAAAAAAAAGGAAACACCAGTATGAGTTATAACTGTGAGATTAGTCATGTAAGCGACAATAATCTCTAACTAAAAGAACACTAATGATAAAAATAAGCTAGTGTGATGAATACTTAATTGTGTGTGTATGCTTGAGTGCATGGATCTAATTCATTGAGAAGCTTCTTGATATGAAGCCCGATATTAATACCAGTTAGATACGAATGATATCAAATGTGCGAGTGATGCGCATGTATGATGTAAGAGTATAAGTATACTAAAGGCCCAATATGGTTGCCCTGATGAGTGAAATGTGAGGCAAGCTTAACACTTGCTAAGATTGAATGAATAGTAGTAGAATACCATG
>JZKD02S0774344.1:588761-607448 GCA_000966675.3 Picea glauca | reverse complement strand
TAGAAGACCTAGTTGTCTTTGTTGTAAAGCTATGGACCATGAAGTTTTAGATTTCCCTAGAATGATTGCTAAGCTTGAAAGAATGAATATGAGACAAGAAGACCATGAGAAAGGTAAAGCAACTAAGACCATGGAAGAACCCTAGAAAGAATCAGAGACTGTATTGCTGCAAATCAAAGAAACCCTAAATGACCACCGAAATATCAACTTATCAGAGATCTTCAAAGAAAAAGAGTGCATAGAAACAAGAATAGGAGACTTTGAAATTGACTGTGTTCTAGATGAATAAATACAGGTGAATATTATGACAGAAAGAACTTGAGAAACTTTAGGAAACCTTGCTATGATTCCTTCATTGGGAGGACTAGGATTATTTAGAGGGAAGTTGATATCCCTACGTGGAAAGATCACCCAAATATCTATGAGTGCACATGGAACTTCGACAATGGAAGAGTTTGAGGTTGTTAAATTTACTAAGAACAATGCCCCATTTGCTATATTACTAGGAAAACCTTGGATTGAAAGGGATCAGGCCAGAAGGAAAAAAGAAGAAGTCTTAGAGCAGAAGAAGAAAGAGTTGAAATATTTCATGACTAGGAGGATCACACACTTGATTGAAGAATAGGAGAACAGATCGAAGATATTTAAAACCACAAACTTGGATGTCGAAGTTGGAAGAATGCAAGAAGATTCACAGAAGACTGAAGCACCTACCCCAGATAGAGAAGAAGTATTGCCCTTGAATCCTAGGAAAGAATGTCAACAAAGCGAAGTTACTATGACAAGAGGAGATAAGAATCAAAATGGAAAGAGGAATACTGAGACGAAGCTCACTGGAAAGAAGGCTAGAAAACTAAGTAAGAAGAGATCAAAGATCAAAAAGTTACAGAAGGTTCCAGAGGGAACTTCGCAGAAGGAAAATTTGCAAAATTGGAACTTCGTCAAGATATCAGAACAATGCCACATGGAACTTCACCATGGTGAAGCAATATAGCTGTTGGAGATAGTATAACCATTAGACTGATGCCTCGAACGGTTAGAACAACATTTATGGTTAGAAAGATCACCATCGGATCATTTGGACCACACCGTAACAGACACAACTGAATTAATGAAGGCTTCTCGCCCTTTGGAAAGATATGTTACTTAATTATCTACTTATTTCGTCAAGCCTTGTATTGAGAACACTTTTTCCAACCATGAATATCTGAGCCCGCAGATTAGTTGATTTCACACAGTGATCATCGAGCTATCACCATCCATACCGTTGCATTGAGCAATTACTCTTCAAACCCGAGATATTCAACCACGAGCGTGTATGTACGAAGAACTTAGTGCAGTCAAAGAGTCTGTGAAGGAGGTACTCATCGAACTCATGACTGAAAGAGTAAGGTCTGAAAGGGTAATGTCTATGGGTGTACAAGCATCATTGACTAGAGGAGTACAAGCCTCTTCGTCAACTACTCGCAGATCCAAACCATACCGACCAACAACGGAGAAGAGAACCAAGCACAGAGATGACCTAGCGAATACGAAGCTAATCTTGACCATTTTACCTTACTACATCCCACCTCTGGCTAGCGCGGTGAGTTGTGATAGTGTGCCGAGAGATTTTGATTACACCATGGTTACTACGTACCTCTCGAAGGGGATACATGCAGTTAGAGCACAACAAGACAAGATCACAACGTTAAAGTTCAACAACTTCAACCTAGGAGACCGCAAGAACCATAGTATGCTTGCCCTGTATAAATACTTGACCAGGACAAAGGGGAAGAACTTAAAAATAATCCCCCAGTCGTGGACGATGAACCTCACGTAGTCCACCCTTTTAAATGTAATGAAGATCCCACACTTTGGAAGGCACCAAAAGGTTAACGCCTGTGTTAATCTCCTGCTCTCATGTTACCATGGTGGGTACTTATGGCTAGACTGTCATATCACAGTTGATCCGATGTTGATCCATAGGATCACCAGATTGATTATGCAAGGACCCGACCTGCAGGACTTCTATCTAGGGAAATCCACAGATCGCACATTAGTATAGAATATCAAAGATACCTATGACGATGTTGAGAAGGGGATGTGAGGCTATAAGGTACCTTCCATATAGAATGGCGCAGTGCACCTAGCATGCCAATTAATCATAGGAAATCTTGTGAGAAAGAATAGATCCACGCAGGTCACAGGATTTGTCATTGACCTCGTAGGGAAATGCATGGAAGGCCTACAGATGAACTGGGTGAAGTACTTAGTTAACCAGCTGGAATTAGACTATTGTGAAGCATAGGATCAGGGCTACGAGTTCCACTTTAGTTGGATCCTGATCCTCATCGCATTTACCTCTTGGGAAATGCCGGAAGGTGCAACCTTCCTAGACATTGAGCCATTCGAGCCACTTGCTGCGAAGTTCACCACACTCTGGTATTCGAGAGATATGGGAAAACAGTGATAGTTGAATGCGGTATTTAACACATATTATCTCCTACTAAAGAGGGATATCGAAGTTGAACCTCGCATGACACTAAACACCCTACAGTGGTTCCAATCCCTCATGAAGTTCTACACAGATCAACACTTCATCTATATCACTGCATGAGTAGACGAGCATAAGGAGGAGCTTCATTCGTACTATAAGCTCATAGAAGAGGACCTCGAGGAGATAACTAAGGACTGGTCAGCAGACCTCCTTATCCCCGCTAATCCTGTAGAGATGACTGACCTCGAAATTGACAGCTCGGAGGCCGCTCACAAAGAACATGACACACTTGGAACCAGCAGAAGGAAGAAGAAAGAAGAAGTCCAAGACTTAAGCAGCGCATCAAAAAAGACTACTTCGGTATCACCTAGTTGAGGGGGGTGATGACGAAGTAGAAGAGATAAATGGAAAAGAAGATGAGCATAATTAAGGTGAAGTAACACCACCTAGAGATGAGGCTAATCCCTTGAAGAAGAGGAAGGTTTCTCCCCCGAAACCCTCTTCCCAGAAGAAATCCAAAGCCACCTTGACTAAGATGTAAACTATGCTCATTGTCGATGAATTTGAATTCATCATCGCAGTTGTAAATGACGCCTCACAGGAAATATTGGAGAAACATGAAGCCAAGTAGGAGGAGATGTATGACAGAATTGAGGTTGAACTTTAAGGGGTACAACAGGACATTCAGTCCAGTCGCACAGTGTCCACTACGCCCCTGTTGTCAGAAGAACCAAAGTTGGGAGATGAGCCAGCCCAACTCCACAGACTAGATGATGCGATCGAAGATCACCTTCGTCGCACACAAGAAGAAGAAAAACAAGCCACCTAGGCCTTGAATCAAGTGCAAGAAGTAGTCATAGAACAATTCCGAGTTGTGGAGCAAGAGAAGGTTGCTCTCCAAACAAATTTTGAAGAGGAGAAAGCACAGATTCAACAAGAAAAAGAACAGTTGCTCGCAGAGAAACTCGAAGTGAAAGAAGCAATCAACATAGCACTTCTCTATGTGATAGGCTTAGAGCCAAAGGTATAAGACCGAGTCGAGAATCAAGTAGAGCAGCTCGCAGAAGCTATCCAATAGATACAACAAAGAATAGCAGACTTAGAGCTATGAATAGTGCCCGACACTCCGCAGGATGTGAGGGATCAAAGAGAAGCAACTGTTCGAAGCGCAGTTGAAAGAATAAAGGCCCTCGCCATGGAATGTAAACAACTAAGTGATCACAGTGCCCAAACTTAGGAGTGACTCACTAAGAATCTAGAACTGAAGACACTAGAGTCACAACTCCAGGAGGTGAAGCAGCAAGCAGAAACAATACAGGCGCAATTGAAGCCCCTGTCAGCTGTTAAAAGGATGAAGCGATCCCAAAAGAAACACACTACCCAAAAATAGGTCCACACCATTCAGAGAAGAGTCATGGAAGTGACTCAGAGGCTCCAACCTATACAGGATTAGGCTTGCCAACTATTCGTAGAGATCGAAGGCCAAGGAGCAGAACTGGAGCAAGTCGTCACTGCAGTAGAACAACGCTTAGAGGGACCTTTCATCGAAGCTATTATCCAAGAGTTCGTTGAGAAGGAGGTCGTAGCACAACAACAAGTCGAAGAATCTTGAGCCAAGCTCGAGGCTTTTGAAGAAAAGATACCCATATTAGAGTGACTTGGGATGAGTCGCAGGTGAGTGTTAGGGGCCTGTTGGCCCTTAACCAAGTTTTTAGGATCCTTGGTCATGTTTGACCTATTTTTGGGACTTCGACAGGCTGTCGATGGCGAAGCACAAATCGAAGAGGAGATCATGGATCTCAGCCCCTTTTTAGGGATTTTTGGGTTTTGGGCTTATGTAACGGGTATGGGGATGTCAACCCATGGGTTTACCCATGCTTAGGCCTATTTTGTAATGTATAAATAGAATTCTGGGCAATGTAAGATGTGTTAAGTGTGAATGACTAGTTAGTAGTAAGTTGTGCAAGTTGTAAGTGCTTTGTGCATGTTGTGTGAGACTTGCAGGGCTAAGTGAAAGTCACTATAAAAGGTTGTGTAAGGCTTTGTGCCTAGATCTACTCGGGGAAGGAGGATCTGGCAGAGTGCACGTAGATCTCATGTCCTATGTGGAGTATATTTTTGTGGCTATGTGCACGTAGAATATTGAGAGAAACTAATAAAGAAGACAAAGAGTTGGTGGACATAGCCCCAGGGTGGGGGGTGAACTATGTATATCCTGTGTTTTGAATTCTTTGTTCTTTATGGTTTCTCTCTTGTTTATGTGATTAAATGATCAGTGCGTTACTTAGATGATAAATGAATCTAATATGGTAGCTTAGTGTTGAATAATGTGAATGAATGCTAGATCTGATCTATGTTAGTATGCTTAGTGCTTGAATCTATTGAATCTATGGGAATGTTTCACTGATTTACTATCAGGGTTTAACTGCGATGTAAACTAAGACTGGATATTGATGAACTATAACTATTAAGTGCTCTATTAAGGTGTTACAATCACAAATCTATGCCCCAGCTAAGGTTGCAGACACTGGAGTCTCGCAACCACCCCTGCCTCTACCTCAGGTGAGACTTCATCTGCTTTGCAGGTGTTGCCGAAAGGGCCGGTAGTTAGGGTTTTGTTGGTGCATTGTTGTAGCATTGAACCCCGGGTCTGCCCCTATGAAAATAGTCATATCAAGAGGGAGCTTATCAAACAAAAGGAGCTAATGCCCGACACTCTGATTTTTTGCAGCAGGGCGAAAGGGAAGGTCGTGGGTGCCCTTAAACCTGCACCAAGAACCGAAAGGTTCTGGGTTTAACTATAGAATGAGAACATCAAGGTATCAGAGAATTTTTTGGCTTCAGAATCAGAGATCCTTGACCAAGAAGTCGGACTGGTTCCCTGACCTTCCAAATTAGGAACCATGAATGGAGATTCTGTCCTTTAAGAAAAGCGAAAAAATTTATTTCCCGTTGTGGGTGTTTTACAAATTGGTATCAGATCATGGTTACAACACTTGGCCTGCTTGGGCTCATGTGAGAGTCGCATAAAGAGGTACTTATATCTGAATTTACTCCTTGAGGAAAAAAGACTACAGATTGAACCTGTGATTTTGGGAATTCTTGTTGAATTTCAACAAAAGAATTTATTTGACCCTTGTCAAGTGACGACTACTCTTACCTGAGTAGGGATATGCTAATTAAAATTGATAATAAGACTTGAATGTGGATAGATGAAGGTGGCAGGGTTCTGTCAAGGGTAGCTGAAGCCCGAAAGGCAGATGACCTGACATCCGTGACACTACCTCTAAGCATGGGCAGTTGGAACCTCGGGCACTAATGATGGTTGATTATATAATGGTTAATACCTTTGTGGTCTTAAAGGAATCTGATAGAATCAGGTAAGATCCTTGGCAGTATAATTATTTCTTTATATTAAACTTGGAGTATATAACTCCTCATGACCAGAGGAAATGTGAGATGAGTAAAGTCCTATAGAAGCTGAGGCAAGAAAGTTTTCTTGCCAGTTGCTATAGTATAAATGAGAAAGTGACCCTGGTTGGTCATTGCTATAAAAAAAAAGGAAACACCAGTATGAGTTATAACTGTGAGATTAGTCATGTAAGCGACAATAATCTCTAACTAAAAGAACACTAATGATAAAAATAAGCTAGTGTGATGAATACTTAATTGTGTGTGTATGCTTGAGTGCATGGATCTAATTCATTGAGAAGCTTCTTGATATGAAGCCCGATATTAATACCAGTTAGATACGAATGATATCAAATGTGCGAGTGATGCGCATGTATGATGTAAGAGTATAAGTATACTAAAGGCCCAATATGGTTGCCCTGATGAGTGAAATGTGAGGCAAGCTTAACACTTGCTAAGATTGAATGAATAGTAGTAGAATACCATGGTTGCATGGTTGACTCCATTTTGAAGAGTCATGAAAGTTATGTTTTGAATGATAGCTTAAGGGAATGTGCTCCATCTCCCCAGGAAAATCTAGTACAAATGGATAAGAGAGTAAATGAGCAAGGATGCTCTGTTGTCATAATAAGAGGCAAATGATTATGCATTTGAGGATCACATGAGGATGATTGTAAACAATCATGAGTTGACTGATTTTAAAGTAGAGATGTATGCAGGATATGAATTATACCTATGGCAACTACACACAGGCTGATGATTATGAATATGGTTAAGTACATCATGGAAGTAAGTTAACAAACCATAATATGTATGGATACATAATTTGGGTACCTGACCAAGGCGTGCGTTTATGTTTCTTAAGGAATATTTGGTAAACAACTAAAGATAACTCAAGGTTGAGTCCATCATAGGTAGTTTTGGACGTGCAATAAAGAAGTTGCATGCCGTGGGAGTTCCCTGCGAAGAAACTGTGTAAGGACTATGTCAGAAGAACAGAGTCACAATCCTAATAATTGTTGAAGGTTGGGCAATGGGATGCAAATCCTGTCTATATATAAGAATCCTAGATTACATTTTGAAAGCATCATGTAATGAATAGAATACTAATGAATGGATACAGGAGTATGTTTCATTGAATTGGCTTGGTTAAATCCATGTTAAGAAAAGGCAGTGAAGCTTTTAGAGATAACTCAACTGGGATGAAAAGTCTCAGGTGGTGTAGAAATAATTGGAAGAAGGGGAGACTCCCTAACTCCCTTCTTGCTATGTGTTATGTTTCCTCTGGAATGAGAAAGTCGATTTACTAATAAAAGTAAATTTTTTGACATCATAAGTGATGATGATTGCATTACTATAGAAACAATTGAGAACTGTCTGTATTGCATTCATGGAGACCCTTGAAGATAATGTGATGAAGTGCATAAAGATATACTAGGACATTTTGAAGATGTTTTATGGATTTGAATATTAGGATACATGCATCTTATCTAATGTTATAACTAATGTAATTGTGATTATAATTATGCAAACTGTGTATAGAAAGGAAGTTGAATTGTTGAGGAAGACAATTGCCAATGATGGACAACCTAAAGTAGAGGATGACCATGGGAAGGTTGCGGTCGAAAGATTGTTGACATGAATGTAAGAATCCTCCTTAAAGCACTGTTGATGAGGTAAAAATCAGAAAGAGGGTGCTAGCATCCAAGAATGGGTATGAAAATATTGGGTAAGAATCCTTTCTGAAATATTTTGTTGTTTAATGTTATGCACGAAATTTTGGAAGGGCAGTTGTATGCCATGGATACCCAAGTAGGGTATGATTCAGGAAGGAGAACCCAAATGATGGAGGTGTGAACCTCTGGCAGTGAAGAATGATTATATGATGCAAGAGCATTTGAACCAAATGATCTATGTTGACTCAAACAAATCATAGAAATCGTAGAAATCCTTTCGATCAACTACAAATCGAGATCATGAAGATCGCGAAAGAAAACCCTAATCGAATCAGGTTAATCGAGAACCTGACAAAGGAGATGAACGTGATCCGTTCATCGTAAGGAAACTGATCCCAGTCGTCATATCAATTTCAAGATCCATTCAGGAGGACCCGAAATATTTCGAGCCGTTAGATCTCAGAGAAGTAGCGCATTGGTTAGTCACGAGGAATTATCAGAATTTCGCAAAACTAGAAGATTTGGAAGAAGAAGAGTGAAATTCAAGAAATCCCAAAATCATCAGGACCATCCCTTGAAAGGGGACACGTGGCAAGAGATAAACATTTCATTGACTCACAGAGTGGAAAGGTCAAAGGGCGGAGTTGTGAGAATTCACGAAGCGCGAAATTACGACTTGATCATAGTCGTTGGCTGGAGAGCCAGTGTGGACCGTTGATCTGATCTAAATATTTCACAATTTTGGGTATCATAGGATCAGGAGAACGGAAGTGAATCGCATCGAGAGTTCCTAATACACGAAATCTCGACTCACTCGAAAGGATTGGCCCTAGGTCATATTGAAGGGTCATATGGATGGAGGATAAGGGAGGAGATAGCATGCGCTAGGCCCTTGTCAAAATTTCGGAACTCGGGAGTTCGAAGGACGGAGAGTCGGTTGACTCATATAGTCGATACGTGAAATCACTATGCACCTTTCCGGATAGGCGTGTAGTCACAAGGCGTGGTCACGTGGAGGAGACTTGCGCTTAGCGCTTGTTCAGACGAGCCAATTTTATTTTTATAAAAAAGACCTGTGGACTACTTCTTAGAGGTTCCAGTAGGGAATCGAAGACTGTTTCAATTCAGTCTTGAGAAGATACTAGACCGGGAGGTCATGCAGCCCTTGGATAGAAGGGTGGTCTTCACTAGAATGAAAATGAATAAGCCATGTGGTGAAGAGTTGGTTAAATTCCAACACACCATGGTCAAGAACCTGTCATAAAGTGTGACAAACTTGAAATCAATGCAAGAGTGCATTGGGTATAAATGTGGTCACGAATACTGGCATGTTTGTTAAATCCTTTGAAATGTTGACTTACATTTTGAAAGGTGTGGTATGTTGAAATGAGGCATGGGAAAGGAATGGGATTCCCTTTTTATGTTTATATAGATGTGATGAACTGTTAGTATGCATGGTTTTGAATATAGATGTATATATACATGGATGCATGAGAGATTAACAGTTTGTTTGGTTGTGAAAAGAATGAATTGCAGGGAGAAAGGGGATCTTGGATATGGAAGTATGGTAAGCCTATAATGAAGATCGATTGCCTACTGAGCCAAACTGCAAGGAATGGTATTTCCCTTTTTGAGAAAGTGAAATTGGTTGTTAGTATGCACAACTCTAAAATTGTTTGTGACGACATTATAAAGGTGTAATAAAATATAAGTGCATGGGAAACTAGCAATTTGTTTGGCTGATTGAAGTTGAAAGTGCAAGAAGCAAAGGGGTCTTGGATATGGCAGTGTTGTAATCCCATAAGGAAGACCAATTACATGCTGATCCAAACCGATATGGGAAGGAAAGTCCCATAATTATGAATTGGATTCCTGTACGAAACAAATATGAAAACAAAAGATGGAATTTGGAAATCTGTGGGTGACAGATTTACAAGAAAATTTTGAATTTAATTTTTTTTGATGATGTCTCATGAATTTATGTATGCTTATGATACGGATAAGAAGAAAATATTTGTCCAGAAAGGACAGATAATGAAAAATGGATATTACTGAGCCATGAGAACCCCGTGATAAGCCATGATCGTCTGAAATATATTGTGTTGAGGTAACACAAGCCAGAGGGATGCCTCGACAGAGCAAGTCTGAGGGATGCCTCGACTGTAAGACTCGATAGAGTCTCTGGAATTCTTTCTGTGCAAGAAAACCTTGGCAAGACAAGATCAATCACCCAAGGGACTGTATAGCAGTGAAGGGGATGCCTGAGCATGGGCCTGGAGAGTGAGTGACTGCAAGAAAGAGGAGACCTTAATAGTTCTTGTAAACTATTGGGATCATGCACACAGTGGGTAGTTCTTCCTGTGCGAGAAAACCTTGGCAAGGCAAGATGGATCACCCGAGGGACTATATAGTAGTGAAGGGGATGGTTGAGCCTAGGCCTGGAGAGTGAGTGACCGCAAGGAAGATGAAACCTTGATAGTTATTGTAAACTATTGATTGGGATCATGCACCCAAGGGGTATGTCAAGGAAAAACAATGAGCATGGATAACAAAACAACCATGTGGATACAAATCCACAAACTGCGCAGATAATTATTGAGCTAAGATTATGAAAATTTTCCTAGAAATTTTTATGCAATGTTTTCGCATAAGACTATGATTAACGTGCTTGATTGTCCAAGAATTACTAAAAGTAGGTGACAAAGATTAAGGGTCTGAAAAAGGACCTGACCGAGAGAGAAAGATCAATATTTTTGAAACAACTAAATGAGAAAGGCATGACAAGTGTTTTTGAGAAAGAACACCGAGGCTAGTGTTCCTTTAAGGGGGAGGGAATTGTAACACCCTATTTCCCCCAGTTTGTAACTTAATTATAAAATAGGATTACCATGCTAAGGCATGTGGACAATGTAAATGTATTATTGTTTGGGTTGCCAATAACTGACTGTGGGGGTGAAGCCTTGAAAGTACTGGCCCTGATATCGCTAGAGGAAGAATGTGAAAACTATACGAGAGGGTTCATTATATCAAATAACCCCAAATTGCCCTTGATGAGGATGAAAAACCTCCTTCGGATCCCAAGGAGAGAAATCAGTTAATGAAGAAAATACCAGTGGTTGAATGATCAACCACCTCCATGAATGGGAGCATGGTCTAGCTACAGAATGTCAGCCCAAAGTACCATAGAGGCCCGTAGACCCGAGATTCCTTCTGAAAGAAGGAACGTGATGGGTCGATAACCTTCCAAAAGAAGGAAAGTAAGATAGATACACACAGAAAACCAGAGAGGAGATACCAGATGGGTGCGCAAGCTCGAAAAGGAGATGCGTGGAGCTCTCCAGAGGATAAGGAATAGAAGGCCGCGAGCTTGATGCTGAGTGAGAATCTGATAAACCTCGTTGAGGCCATAAAAGAGAGAAATATTTGAATGTTGCAGAGAACAGAACCCGAGCAGAAGCTGAACAGAGAAAGAACCCTTGAGAACTACGAGAGTTCCCTAGTGATATCATGGCTTGGCACGGGGGTGGCCATAGTTATAAGAATGAATGCCTCTAAGCCTATGGTAGGGTGGAAGGACGAACACCCACAATCAGTTAGTTGGCTACCACCTGTAATAGATAAGTATTCACATATATTGTTTATTTAAGTGGTGTTGTGAATTAAAGTTGGATATCCTATGAATGTTGCAGGGATGGATATATTCACTTAATGATTATACTGTATCCCCTTTATTCCTTCTTGATTGAGTAATTAGGCAAGTAGGAAATTGTATGAATTGGATGTGTTTTTATACTCATCAATGCTTTCATTCCGTGGTGGATTAAGCTAGAGCCACGAACTATGAGTTGTCGGACTTAGGTACAGTTTCATGTACGCATGTCGACCCTCCTAATCGTTCTGAGTCCCTTGGAGGATGGAGTTGGTTAAGCTCGGGATGGGTAGTGCAGGTATGCACAGGCTCTCTGGGAGGCAAGAAAATATCGATAACCACTTAAGTTATAGACTTGATGAAGGAGCGCAAGAATAGTGCAGAAGACCCTTCTAAGTGTTAAGCCCAGGAGAAAGAGAGAAACACTCTTAAATCCTTCATAACTGATGAAGTTCAGGAAGAACAGTGAGGTTCAAGTATCGAAAGGGAATATCCTTTTGTTTAGAAGATGAATGGATTAGATCCATTCGGGAGGACCCAAGTTCTGTCGCGACTGTTAGATTTGAAGAAGGGGTGCAGGCGTTAATGCCTCGACTCCTTCGGTCTTCGTAAGATCACACATCGGGTGATTTTCACGTTGGCATGACTAAATTCCCAAAACCTGAAGTTGCGACATGATCTGGACCATATATCTAAGGATCTATTGGGACCCTTCTTGATCGTTGATTTGACACGGGTGAATATCGATAATCGGGGAGACAGAGGTAAGCCAACCTCCAAAGTCGCGAAACGTGAAATCCCGATTTGCGAGAGAGGAGATCTAGACCGTTGAATCTAGGAGGGTATGTGTCAGCAGGTCGAAATATCTAGAGGAAGGCAGAGGTTGAAGTGTTGAAACACCCAAAGACTGAAGAGCCGTGAGTCATTGATCTATGAGGAGACACTTGTCAATAGATCTCGAACTCTGGGGAAAAGATGAAGTGGGTTTTCAGTTTGAGAATTGAGATCACCGAAGCATGAAGAACCGAAGTCCCAAAGAAATATTTGGATAGTGAGATCTAAGGGAGACGTGGCATGAATCCATGAACTCCGGGTAAATCCTCGAAGTCATTTGTAGCTACAGAATCTAAGAGGAGCATGGTGTAGATCCATATACTTCGGGTAAAGTACCAAAGTAATCCTCAATTGTTAGATTTCGAGGAGACACGTGTCAGTGGATGTTAGACTTCGGGTAAAATCCATTAGGAAAAAGAGGTTTGAGAGTTGAGATCTTAGAAGTCCAAAGTCTTGGAGGAGATCTCGACTATCGAACGAGAAGAGGGTCATTGGACCGTTGATTTGGGTTGAAAGGTCAACCACTCGGAATGAAGGCAGGACAATTGATTGAGGAAGATAGGTGTCTGTATATCATCAACTTCGGTGGATTGAAGTACGAAAGGATGTTGGGTTTGAGATTTCAAATTTTCGGAGTCCGGATTTGTGAAGAGATCTCGAACGTTGATTGAGAAGGAGCTGACCTGGTCCATAGATCCGAGAGGCGCAGATCTGAATCGTCGATTTATCCGTTATCATCAAGATCATGAGATCCACAATCCCGTAGTATTGCGGGGATAGGAGTTGCGAGGAGTTTAATATATTGAGGGTAGACTGCAATTCAAACCGTGGTTTTGTCAAGAAGACACGTGGAGGTTGTAAGAGCATTGCGGGCCCAAAAGCAGTTTGACTCCAAACCGCTTGGGATCATGCCCACAATCGTGTGGTCATCGCCAAGTTCATATCAAGAGGGGGCTTATCAAACAAAAGGAGCTAACACCCGACACTATAAGTTTTCGTAGTAGGGCGAAAGGGAAGGTCGTGAGTTCCCTTAAACTTGCACCAAGAACATAAAGGTTTTGGATTTAACTATAGAACGAGAACATCAAGGTCTCAAAGAATTGTTTGGCTTCATAATCGGACATCCATGACCAGGAGGTCGGACTGGTTACATGACCTTCCAAATTAGGAACCATGAATGGAGATTATGTCCTTTAAGAAAAGTGAAAATTTGTATTCCCTGTCATGGGTGTGTTAAAAAATCTCTCTTCAAAGTCGATTCCTTCAACCTGTGTGTATCCTTTACATACCAATCTGGCTTTGTTCCTTGTAACCTGTTCGTCTTCATTCAATTTATTTCTGAATACCCACTTTGTGCCAATCACATTCTTATTCTTTGGTCTTGAAACCAATTCCCAAGTGTCATTCTTCTCTATTTGATCCAATTCTTCATCCATGGACTTATTCCATAATTCATCCTTGTTGGCCTCTTCAAAATTGTTTGGTTCAATCGTAGATGAGAGTGCTAGGTGCATTTGTTCTAGCGAATAGATTCTTCTTCTAGTCTCAACTCCTGCATCTTTGTTTTTGATAATCTGATCTGAAGGATTATTCTTCTATAATCGTTTGCTAGGTGTCTTTTGAGTCACTTGTTGAACTTTTTACTAATAGAAGATAGATCATTGACACGGAACCCACTACTATTGTCACAACCGCAACAATTCAACCAAAAGAACCAATAGATTCTGAAGACGAGGAGCAAATTTTTCATTCACATATGTGGGTGAAGGGGACCCCGCTGCATTTTATTGTTGATAGTGGAAGCCAGAAGAACCTCATATCAACATAGGTCATCAAACAATTGGGATTGTCGATAACACCACACCCACAACCATACAACATCGGGTGGCTTCACCAGGGATGAGATCTTTGTGTCAACCAACAGTGTTAATTTTCATATGACATCCATACCTTCAAGGATGAGGCATTATGTGATGTTTCCCCCCTGGATGTCTGTGATGTTCTCTTGGGCCAGCCATATATGTGGAAGTGCCATGTTATTTATGAGTCGTGACCCCGTAGTGTCATTGTTACTCTGGGGGGTCATCTCTACAGGATACCAGAGGTAATTATGACTATTGTCCCACCTAAACAGTGTCGCAAGGTAGTATCTTATACTACAAAATTCATCTTCTTCACAGTCTATTCAAAGCGTGAACAGAAGAACACCACTACAGCCTTGGTCCAAGCACCTTATATCCAACAAAAGCAGGTCGACAAGATTGCATGAAAGTGTAGATATTCCTTATGCACACAAGCATATCATGTATCCATATTGGTTTAAAAGGTCCAACTCTTCCAGCCACAGGTTCTTGACAACCTTCAACAATCTAAGCAACGCAACTTCTCCAACAAGGCAAGCAGCTCATCAAGATGCAAATTCAACAAACACTTTTCCCTCTCCCCCGGGCACTCAATGCAATGGATACTATTGCTTCCTAAGGATATATGATTGATATGGGTGGATATCTGTGGCCACCCACCTTTTCCAATTGTCTCAAAACAGTTTTTTGGCAATTTTGGTATTTTACTATTTTTAACAGTTTTTAACTTTTGAGGCCATTTTGAGGGCCTAAATGAAGGTTTTTMGATATAGATATTCTCAATGATAGTTGAAGTCTCTAATTTATCCCCCAAAATTAATCTCCTCGATGATACCTTTCCAACGAGCTATCRTTTTCCCCAAACAGGGATTGTATGCCAAAGTTACGCCCCCAGGAAGTTGATACACCAAACTACCCAAAACGGGGTCCACAAAACTATTGGCTTTTCATCTTCCAGGGTTAGGGTTTTGGATTTTATTTATGATAAAAAGGCCTTTGGAGCCTCATTGTAAAATCATCTTCTTGTGAATGCGAGTATCCATCACATCTCTTCTCAGAGATAAGATGCCACCATTCTAGCGAGTCTTTCACTCTGTAATTTTACAGTCTTTGTACATTTTCACTGAAATTATGTATTACTGTATCTCTGTGTTTATGGTTTCATCTATGATACATTTATGTTATATTATTGGATATCTAAGATATCTCTGTATATTTCTTTTTTATATCTCCACTCTCATTTCGTGTCGAAAATAATCCGGATCAGTGGTATCAGAGCAGGCTACTCTTGATCGTTTTTCAGTGCATGTCCCCGACGATGTCCAAGTATAGAAAGTTGGGTCTCGAACTTGTCTCTCTTGAGGACAATCACTCTCGCATGCCCCAGAAACCCTCCATGGTGGAAGAAATAAAAACGACAGAGTAGATAATTCTATTAATTTGTTGCTTGAGAAATCTCTCACGTGACAAAGGGACGAAATGACGGAGAATTTTTCCCACATCCTTCAACACTTGTCAATAAAAACAAGAGAATATTCATCAAGCAGCCACTTTGGAGGCACCTCGCCTTTCAAGGTACAAGTTAATTTTTATATTCCCATATTTGAAGGACATATAGATGTGGATTCCCTAGAAAAATGGTTAAATCTTCTAGAAGGTTATTTCTCTATTCATAATTTCTCCGACGGGGAAAATATCACCTTCGCACTCCTTAAGGATCTCCCCCATATCAAACCTTGGTGGGAAACTTACTAGGAGAAAAGTTCCACAGAGGATTCTAGAATATATGGGGCCGAGCTCAGTTGGGATTTTTTTGTGGATGTGGTTGTTGGCCCTTGGTTATGAAAGTAAGAGAAGATTAAGGCAGAAAAGACGAAATGTGAACTGTGTGGAAGACATAATGATTGATACTAGGTCGAAGTAAGTAGAAGAGTAGAAAATACAGAGAGAAACAAGAGAAAGCAAGTCGTTGGACGAGGATATCGAGGACGAAAGATCAGCAAGGAAGACAAATCGTGGACAACTCAGCAAGCCGAAAAATCCACCAGTGAATACTTTGGAGCACCATGTGAGAAAGAAGGAAAGACATGCTGGAAAAGCCCTGAAAATGTGGGTCAAGTTGACCTAGGGTTTTGGACACCTAGGGTTTTGGTATCTAGGGTTTTGGCACCTAGGTCTCAGCCTAAGGTTGTCGGTGAGTCATTTTAATGTATAAATAAAGGTCGACAGGACTTGGGATGGGTTCGTCGTTAGTTCTGAGTTCTAAGTCAAATATTGTGAGGAGTAACTATTGTTAATGTGAGAGAGAAGTATTGCGATGGGAAAGCATCCTGCATTGTAAGATCTTCAGCTGGGTGCGATGATCAACCCTGGAGCTGGGTGCGCAGGGAAGGGAGAGAGAGAGAAGAGAGAAAGAGAGAAGATCTTCTAGTTAAGAGCACAAGTAGAACTGTATGCTTTCACCTAATATATTATAAAGCACAGTTCTGTGGATGCATCCCTAGGGAGAGGGTGAACCACGTACATCTTGTTGTTGTGTGTGATTGATGTTATGTTCTTTTTCTCTTTGATAGACTGTTATTACATTATTGTGTTATATCTAGTAGATAACTATGCGAAGTAGGCCTAAGCTGGTAATTGATATCTAGATGTTGTGTTGTTCTTGTATTGGATCCACTTTTTATTTCCTCTGGTTGTAGACACATGTTTCCTGCAACCCCCTATAGCTACATCGGGTGAGACTGCATCTGCCTCGTAGGTGTTGCCGAAAGGGCTAGTAGTTAAGGCTTGTTGGTGCGCTCTTAGAGATGAACCTTGGGTCTGCCCCTGTGCCAACAAATGGTTTCATTGTCGGGATCAAGATCTTCTTGAGGGAATGTCAAGGTGGTTCCTATCGAAGACATAGATTCATAGGTGGATAGAAGAACAAGAAAAAGACTTCGCAGAATCCCAAAACAAGAACCCTAAGATTAGCATCGGGGATTGGTTGGGAAGGTATATATTTACTAATAGACACGAGATTTTATTTGGAGGGATTCATCAGGAGCTATACGAGTGGTTAGCCAGATTAACAGATACCCAGTTTGAGATCATATCTAGACCACCTGTGGTTTGGACGTTGGTGTTGATCAAGAAGGTCAAGAGAGTTGATAACGTCATGTCAAGAGCAGTAGACCATTGGTTCGCTAGCTCCATTAGAGGGTATATCACTGAGTTTGTTGTTGATAGAGTAGAATCGTATAGTCAAGCAGAGAGATACTTCTTCAAGGGTCTTAGAGGAAAATTTTTACAATTTTTTAAGCTGAGGATCAAGATGCTATTACATGAGAAGAACATATTGAAGGCACAAAAGTTGGTCCGATCAAAAAGCTAATGTTCAAAAATTCAGATAGCGACAGCGATGCAGAGGTGGGACATACGCACAGTGGGAGAATCTTCAGAGAGGTCCCTCTAGTGAACTTGTTTGAACATAACCACGAACCACTGGTACAAGATGAAGGGTTTTACAGTGGAGAGGAAGAAGAACTATTGAACGAGGAACATTCAGAATTTGCTAGGACAGAAGAAGGGAAGACTAAAGAACCTCGCTGAGAATAATCAGAAACTTTAGGAACTGCGCAGATTGTTGAAGTAAGTATTATTACTCCTCCTATTGTTTTAGCATAATTAAGCAATCAGAGTAATCAAAGTCACCAGAGCGCTCAAAGCACTGTCACTAGCAGTCCAACACATACTCAGTTAGGAAACCTAGGAAGATCTATGGCAGATGAGATGAGGTTACCCACCTTTAGAGGAGATGGATCTAAATATCCTGATCAACATTAGTTTCTATGTGAAGTTGTATGGAGTATTAAGAATGTCACCGATGAATCTATTAAGCGTGCTCAGTTTAGTGCTAACCTGAGAGACCGTGCACTGAGCTGGTACATGAAGTTTGTCCAAGGAGTTGTCTAGCCAAAACCGTTGAACGATATCAAGACTGTGTTGATTTCAGAATTCAAGAAACCCAAGTCAGAGTCACAGTGCATTATATAACTAAAATAAATCAAGAAGAATGTAGTTGAACCTGTTTGGGAGTTTCATTAGAGGTTTAAGACCTTAACAGACCATTTGAGTTTTCAGATCACATATGAGAAGAACAAGGAATGGTTCATTGCTTCCCTCTTACCACACATCAGTGTCCCTCTGATGCAACAAAAGATTGCTTCACAAGTCGAGGCTTTGGAGATCACCATGAAACTAGAATCAATCCCTATGGCAGAATCCAACTCAGGTATGAGTCAAATTTTAAGTCAGTTAACTAGCTTGTCCCTGCAGGTTGAAGATATGAAGAAAGACAAGGGAAAAGATAAAAGAGAATATATCTAGTGCATTAGATGAAAATTAGAAGTCCATGACAAGGAGCATTGTCCCCTATTTCACGAGTATTTGGCATCTAGAGCTCTGAGTCTTTTAAATCAAGTTACCCTACCATGGTGCGAGGTATGTAGAAATAGACATCATCCTGATGAATTCTATTACATGAAAAAATATGTTCAGACACCCACAAATCTGTATTGCACGTTCTGTGGCATGATGATAGGGATTGTAGGGCCTATGACCTCATGCATGAAAGGTCAAGGGATATATACAAAATTCAAGGCGAAGTACAACAAGAAGGGAACACTACGCAGTATAATTCCCCAGGAAGAGAAAACTTCAACCCTCATGGTGGATTCAGAGGAAGAGGATGGGAAGGAGGCATGGGTCGAGGTCAAGGTCAGATCATTTGTTACA
>JZKD02S0774344.1:566958-588711 GCA_000966675.3 Picea glauca | reverse complement strand
CCTATGGCAGAATCCAACTCAGGTATGAGTCAAATTTTAAGTCAGTTAACTAGCTTGTCCCTGCAGGTTGAAGATATGAAGAAAGACAAGGGAAAAGATAAAAGAGAATATATCTAGTGCATTAGATGAAAATTAGAAGTCCATGACAAGGAGCATTGTCCCCTATTTCACGAGTATTTGGCATCTAGAGCTCTGAGTCTTTTAAATCAAGTTACCCTACCATGGTGCGAGGTATGTAGAAATAGACATCATCCTGATGAATTCTATTACATGAAAAAATATGTTCAGACACCCACAAATCTGTATTGCACGTTCTGTGGCATGATGATAGGGATTGTAGGGCCTATGACCTCATGCATGAAAGGTCAAGGGATATATACAAAATTCAAGGCGAAGTACAACAAGAAGGAAACACTACGCAGTATAATTCCCCAGGAAGAGAAAACTTCAACCCTCATGGTGGATTCAGAGGAAGAGGATGGGAAGGAGGCATGGGTCGAGGTCAAGGTCAGATCATTTGTTACAATTGTGCACAACCAATACATTTGGCAAGGGACTGTCAGAACCCTTGTACCACTTGCAGTTATTGCAACTCATTCGAGCATGTCATTGAAGATTGTCCTGCATTGTTAGCCAAACTTCAGGAAAGACGAGGAGGAAACCAATAAGTACAACTCATCTCAGTAGAAACTCGTAGAGAGGATCTCAGAGTCGTTGTAATCACTAGAGGAGGTGTTGTTACAGGAGAAGACAAAGTGACCCTAGGAAAGACTACAAAAGAATCAGGAGTCAGAAAAGTTGCAGAGAAGACACAATTGTTTGATGCAAGGAAAGAAAAACAAACATTTGAGGAGGCAAGAAAAGAATTCAGGAGAGACCAAGGTTCTTCATCAAAGACATGACCAGAAGTAAGAGAATGTGGAATGCCTCTGGCATTTGATCAGTCTGCTCCACCAGGAGAAGGAAAAGAGGTAAGCAAGCTAATGGAATTCTTATGTACTTGCATTAATTTGATTAAGGATGGAAGTTTTGTACAAGAGCTACAAAATTTAATCAGACAATATGAGCTAGGAAAGGTAGATCCCTTGTTGAATAGAGCAGTACACCAAGTCTTTAAAAAGAGAAGGATGAATAAGGAACTACACCTAAATGATAAAATTAGAGAGTATGATATAGACTATGTGGTCCTCGACTTAGGGTCAGAAGTCAATGTCATGACGAAGCAGACCTGGGCATTGATGGGAAAACCTAAGCTGATTTATTCCCCTGTCAAGCTCAGGATGGCTAATCAACAGGCAGTAAGCCCCTTTGGAAGACTGGAAAATGTCCCTGTGGACATCGACGGGGTCAGAACGTTTGCAGACTTCAAGGTGATTGAGATAGTTGATGATAGTTATCCTTACCCTGCGTTGTTAGGAATTGATTGGGCTTTCAATAATTTCAATGTGGTTGATTTAGAGAAAAGAAGAATGACGTTTGAATGATATGGCCTTAGGTTCATTGCACCTTTGGATCCTAATGAAGGTCACAGGTATACTGAGGCCATCAGATAATAAGACCACGCATACGAACTAGAAAACATATACAAATTGACAACCGGACAATAGGATTACATTAATCCTATAGCAGATGGGAACCTAAGCTGGAAAAGTGACAACGCATGTTCATTAGATTCATAAGAAGCATTGGAGAACTGGTAGAACAAAATGTATGAAGTATCTACAAGAAGATGTGCTATACTGACCAGAGAAGTTCGTTGGATCGACACAACAGTAAGTAATTTTCCCACCTTTGATCATTTGAATCACTTAGAAACTTTCTTAATGGAACTTGAAGAAGTTTTACTAGTACAACAAAGACTGTTGGCACTGGATAAAGCCTTGAAAGAAACTCCAGCAAGATGGTGGGGAACACATAAGCAAAACATAGCGGACTGGGTGCAATGTCGCACTCTGATGACAGTACGATTTTCAGACAAGATCCAAGGATGAAAAGTTAGATACACAGGTCAAAGATGACCGAAAGACCATGTGCGAAGTTGTGAGGAAGCCTGGAGCAACATTCCTTAGGAGCAGTGTGTGCACAAATTCATTAACACTCTGGACACAACGCCTATCAACTGGTACCCTCAAGAAGAACTGCGCCTCATCACTGCAGATTGGTAAGGTATGACACACAATTTTGTAGCTACACTCTTGTTTGAAAGTCAGCACCCTATGGTAGATCAAGCTTTACAAGTTGTCAGACATAAAGTATTTTAGGAGGCACCTAGCCTCCCTTTGGAGCAAGAAGAGGACGAATGGACTGCGCCTCTTCAGAAATTGCAAGGCTGTTACAATATCCATGCTAATGAAGACGATGATCCCAGGAATGTGAACATCGCAAAAACAGAAGGACGAAGAGACATAGAAGGACCAGGAATTGAGATACCTTTCATAGGATAGCCAATTAAAATCAAGAAAGTCAATATTGGAATAGAATAAACACCGAAGATTGCAAACGTTGGAGATTATTGGGATGTTGCCACTATTGAAAAGATCACATAATTATTGCATGAATATCAGAACTTGTTTCCAACCAAGTTCACTGATATGAAGGGAATTAAAGGGCCCATGGGAGAGATGAATATCCCCTTGACACTAGATGCAAGGCCAGTCAAACAGAGACCCTACAGATTGAACCCTAAATATAAGGAGAAAGTGAAGATTGAATTAGACAGAATGTTGGAAGCAAGAATCATAGAACCTGTTGAAGAGTCAGAATGGATTATCCCTATGGTGGTGCAAGATAAGAAGACTGGAGAAATCAGGATCTGTGTAGATCTCAGGAAGCTGAATGATGCTTGTTTGCATGACCCATTCTCTACACCATTTACTGATGAAGTGTTAGAAAATGTGGGAGGACAGGAGGTCTACTCCTTCATAGATGAATTTTGAGGATACCATCAGATCGGAATTGCCAAGGAGGATCACCATAAGACCACATTTGCCACAGAATGGGGATCCTACCAATATACAGTGATGTCGTTTGGATTGAAGAATGCACCAACCATCTTTTCCAGGGTGGTGGTCGAAGCATTCAAGGATTTTTTACATAAAATTTTGGAAGCATATTTTGATGATTGGACTGTTTTTAGCTTATTTCAAAATCATATTGAATGTTTAAGACTAATGTTGGATAAGTGTAGGCAATGTCAAATTGTCTTGAACCTGAAGAAGTGCATCTTATTTTCACCCTTTCGAGTGTTTCTATGCCATATTGTGTGTAAGCAAGAATTGTTGGTAGACCCATCTAAGATTGCCATTATAGTTGATTTACCCCCTCCTACTTTAGCCAGATAGTTGCGCACTGTGCTGGGACATACTGGATACTACAAGAAGTTCATTAAAGTATATGCATAGATCACAACACCCATGGAGAATCTTTTGAAGAAATATTGATAGCTTCAATGGACAGAAGAATGCCAACAGAGCTTTGACATGCTAAAACAGAAAATGGTTACTGTGCCTATTTTGGTTTTCTCGGATTGGAGCAAGAAATTTCACATGCATGTCGATGCATCCTCTATTGCATTAGAAGCTTTGTTAGCACAATTGGGAGCTGGAGACATTGACCACCCATTAGCCTTTGCTAGTAGGAAGCTATCAACAACTGAGATAAATTACACCACCACTGAGAGAGAAGGGTTATCCATGGTGTATGCACTGCAGAAGTTTCACCACTACTTGTTGGGAGGACAATTTAAGATGTTCATTGATCACTCTGTGCTAAAATACCTAGTCAACAAGCCAGTGTTGGGGGGAAGAATATGCAGATAACTTCTGCTATTTCAGGAATATGATTTTGAGATCGTGGTTAAGCCAGGGAGAATGAACAAAGGACTTGACCACTTGTTGAGATTGGAACATGGAGAGGAACCTGCTAGTTTGGAGGATACACTGTCGGATGCATAGTTGCTGACCATTAGAAGGATTTATGATCACTTCGTCGAGATAGTCCAGTTCCTGTCAACAGGAATGATAGCTAGTGAATACACAATCACCCAGAAAAAATAGCTGGTAGTGTGTGCTGCAGATTTTTCACTTATAGTCGGACAACTATATAAGATGGGACCTAATGAGATCCTGAGGAGATGTGTTATCGAAGCAGAAAGACCATTGATTCTAGAAGAATATCATCAAGGCATCGCAGGACACTATGCATGAAAAAAAACAGCGCAAAAGGTTCTTAGAGTTGGCCTCTCGTGGCCTACTTTACACAGAGATGCTAAAGACTACTACAGAGCCTACGATGTATGCAAAAGAGTTGGGAAACCGTCAAAAAGAGATGAAATGCCATTAGCACCCCAAATAACTTTACATGCATTTGAGAAATGGGTCATTGATTTCGTGGGACCTATAAACCCACCAGAAAAGCACACAGGAGCAATGTACATAATCACTGCGACAAAGTACTTGACCAGATGGGCTGAAGCAAGAGCAATCAAGGATTGTAGTGCAACTACAACTGCATGCTTCATATTTGATGACATCATAACCAGGTTTGGATGTCTGAAGATCCTTATGAGCGATCAAGGCACACATTTTATTAATAAGACCATTGAAGCCTTGACTGAGGAATTTGTAGTTCATCATCAAAAGAGCAGACCATGCCATCCACAAGCGAATGGGATAGTTGAAGCATTCAACAAAATCTTGGTGACAACGTTGATGAATATTTGCAATGTGAACAAGGATGACTAGGATTGGAGAGTACCAACAATATTATGGGCCTATAGAACCACTTGCAAGAAGCTGATAATGCAGACCCCCTTTAAGTTGGTTTATGGTCTAGAAGCAGTTGTCTTGATGGAATATTGGGTCCCTAGCTTAAGAATCGCAGCCTTTACAGATATGGATGACACTAGCGTTGTTCAAGAGAGGCTCAAGCAGTTGGTCGAACTAGAGGAAGACAAATTTATTACAGGATTCCATCAGCAGGTGCAAAAGGAAAGAAAAAAGTCCTACCATGACAAACACATCAAGAAGAAAGCATTTAAGCAAGGAGATCTGGTATTGGTATACGACAGCAAATTCATGAAGCATCCAGGGAAGTTCATAACACATTGGATGGGGCCATATGAGGTTGTCTAGGTCACGGAAGGAGGAGTTGCGCAGTTGAAGACTTTGAATGGAGAATGGAAGGAAGGTTTGGTGAACGGGAGTCGGTTGAAACTATAATACAACAACCAGCTACCTCACAACCATCAGTAAGAGAACAAGAGGAAGGGTCTAGGTACCAGGTGCAGTTGAAACCGGGTACCAAACACATAAAAGATAGTCTGCACACAGTGGGGGAGGATAGAGCAGAAAGCATAGGCTGCTCTGTGCAACCTGAAGTCGATGAAAAACAGAAGGATCAGATCTGAAGTGCCTCGGGATGAGTCACAAGTGAGTGTTGGGGCTTTGTTGGCACTTGGTTATGAAAGTAAGTGAATATTAAGGTAGAAAACATGAAATGTGAACTATGTGAAAGACACAGTGACTGATACTAGGTCGAAGTGAGCAGAAGAGTAGAAAATACGGAGAGAAGAAAGAAAAAGAAAGTCATTGGACGAGGAGATCGAGGATGACAGATCAGCAAGGAAGATGGATTGTGGACAACTTAGCAAGCAGAAAAATCCGCCAATGGATTCTTTGGAGCACCGCGCAAGAAAGAAGGAAAGACAAGTTGGCGAAGCCTAGTAAATGAGGGTCAAGTTGACCTAGGGTTTTATACACCTAGGGTTTTGGTATCTAGGGTTTTGACACCTAGGTCTCGGCCTAAGGTTGTCGGTGAGTCATTGTAATGTATAAATAAAGGTCAAGAGGACTTGGGATGGGTTCGTCGTTAGTTCTGAGTTATGAGTCGGATATTGTGAGGAGTGATTGTTGTTAATGTGAGAGAGAAGTATTGTACTGGGAAAGAATTTTGTATTGTAAGATCTTCAGTTGGGTGCGACGATCAACCCTGCAGCTAGGTGTGTAGGGAAGGGAGAGAGAGAGAAGAGAGAAAGAGAGAATATTTTCTAGCTAAGAGCACAGATAGAACTGTATGATTTCACCTAATATATTATAAACCACAGTTCTGTGGACGTAGCCCTAAGGAGAGGGTGAACCACGTACATCTTGTTGTTGTGTTTGATTAATGTTGTGTTCTTTTTCTCTTTGATATATTGTTATTGCATTATTGTGTTAGATCTGACAGATAATTGTGCGAAGTAGGCCTAATCTAGTAACTGATATCTAGATGTTGTGTTGTTCTTGTATTGGATCCACTTTGTACTTCCTCTAGTTGTAGACACCTGTGTCCTGCAACCCCCTATAGCTACTTCGGGTGAGACTGCATTTACCTCACAGGTGTTGCTAAAAGGGCCAGTAGTTAGGGCTTGTTGGTGTGCTCTTAAAGCTGAACCCTGGGTCTGCCCCTGTACCAACAGCGGTAAAGGAACAATATTACCCTGTTGGAAACTATGAGGACCAGTACATGAGATGGACCACACTGCGGCAAGAAATGGGCCAAGCAGTTCTAGAATTCACTAATACCTTCCATACCTTGTGCACCAAGCTGTGTATCAAAGACTCCGAATGAAATTTGGTTTTGAAATACCGTGGGGCTCTACACAGATACATCCAAACTAAAATGGATTTTTTGGACATCTCATTACTCGTTTTTTATTATCGATATGTTGTTAAAATCGAGAAGAAGTTTAGGCACTAGAAAAAACAGGAGTTCAAGTCTACAAATCTGCAACAACCAAAGTATGATAAAGATGACCCTAAAAAACAACATCCCGAAAACCAGTCCAAGCCACAGGAAAAGAAGGGTCATGGAAAGAAGAAGAAGGACATTGGAAAATGGTGTGATTTCCACAAAATCCCCTGGCTCAAAACCGATGAATGTCTCTCAAAACAGTCATTGGTGGTTGAGATAAAAGACAAGGAGCCGAACCCTGATTCACAATTTGATTATGAAAATACTAATAGAAGACAGATCATCGATGCGAACCCCACTACTATTGTCACGACCGCAACAATTCAACCAGAAGAACCAACAGATTATGAAGAGAGGGAGCACATTTTTCATTCATAGATGTGGGTGAAGGGGACCCTGCTGCATTTTATTGTTGATAGCAGAAGTCAGAAGAACATCATCTCAATAGGGGTCTTCAAATAGTTGGGATTATCGACAACACCAAACCCGCAACCATACAACATCGGGTGGCTTCGCTAGGGACGAGATCTTCGTGTCAACCAACAGTGTCGATTGTGATACAACATCCATCCCTTCAAGGATGATACATTATGTGATGTTTCCCCCCTGGATGTCTATGATGTTCTCTTGGGCCAACCATATATGTGTAAGCGCCATGTTATTTATGAGTCTCGACCCCGTAGTTTCATTGTTACTCTGGGGGGTCATCTCTACAGGATACCAGAGGTAATTTTGACTATTGTCCCACCTAAACAGTGTCGCAAGGTAGTATCTCATACTACAAAATTCAGCTTCTTCACAGTCTGTTCAAAGCATGAACAGAAGAACACCACTGCAGCCTCGGTCCAAGCACCTTCTATCCAACAGAAGCGGGTCGACAAGATTGCAACAAAGTGTAAAGATTCATTCTACACATAGGCATTTCATGTAGCCATATTTGTTTAAAAGTTCCAACCCTTCCAACCACAGGTTTGTGAGAACCTTCAACAAGCTAAGCAGCACAACTTCTCCAACAAGGCAAGCAGCTCATTAAGATGCAGATTCAACAAACGCTTTTCCCTCTCCACCGGGTACTCAATGCAATGGAGACCATTTATTCCTAAGGAGGGAGGATTGATCCAGGTGGATATTGGTGGCCACCCACCTTTTCCAATTGGCTCAAAACAGTTTTCTGGTAATTTTGGTAATTTACTATTTTTAGCAGTTTTTAACATTCGGGGCCATTTTGAGGACCTAAATGAAGGTTTTTCAGGATCGAGATTCTTAATGACATTTGAAGGCTCTGATTGAAACCCCAAAATGAATCTCCTCTATGATACCTTTCCAAAGAGATACCGTGCGCCCCAAACGAAGATCGTATGCCAAAGTTACGCCCCCAGGAAGTTGATACACCAAACTATCCAAAACGAGGTCCACAAAACTATTGGCTTTTCATCTTCCGGGGTAAGGGTTTTGGATTTTCTTTATGATAAAAAGGTCTTTGGAGCCTCATTGTAAAATAATCTTCTTGCGAATGCGATTAGCCGTCACATTTATTCTCAGAGATAAGTTGCCACCATTCTAGCGAGTCTTTCACTCTGTAATTTTATAGTCTTTGTACATTTTCTCTCAGTAATAGAAATTGTGTATTATTGTATCTCTGTGTTTATGGTTTCATCTCTGATACATTTATGTTATATTATTGGATATCTGAGATATCTCGGTATATTTTTTTGTTATATCTCCGCTCTCATTTCGTGCCGAAAATAATCCAGATCACTTTACAACCCATATCTATAGAACAACCATTCACACAATGGGGATTGTACGTCATTGGACCAATAAATAAAAATTCAAGCAGGGGGAATAGATATATTCTTACTACTATGGATTACTTCACAAAATCAAAAGAAGCAATAGCATTGAAAAAGGTTGATTATGATGAATTAATTAAATTCCTTAAGGATAACATCTTATCGGATCAAAGTTTACAAAATTTTGTGGAGAGTATGGCATTGTCATGGGACAATCCTAAAACTATTATCCACAAGGAAATGGTCTTTTTAAGTCTACCAATAAGACACTCATTCATATTTTAAATAAAACTATTGATCAAAGTCAGAAGAATTGGCACTTGAAATTGACCGATGCTTTATGGGCAAGCAAAATGACTCCGAAAGATAGTATTGGGATGTCTCCTTGTATATTGGTTTATGGAAAGGAAGAAAAAATTCCAATCAACCTTGAACTGAATGCCTTGGATTATGTAGTTAACATAGAGGATGTTGAAGATATTACTCATATGCAAAATAGATTAAATCAATTATTGAGATTAGAAGAAGAAAGAAACGAAGCTTTGCATAGAACATCTCAGAGGCAACAAAATGTCAAAATATATTTCGATCAGAGTGCAAGTGTCAAAAAATTTCAAAAAGGTGAACTGGTGTTACTCTGGAACAAAGCTAAGGAGAAGTTGTCAATGCACACAAAATTTGAAGCACTTTGGATTGGACCTTACACATTGAGAAAATCTTGGGTTTCAATTCATCTGTGCTTAATAACATGATGGGGAAATCATCAATGTTGTATGTCAATGGGCGACACCTGAAAATCTTTTTCGCTTAAAATTATCTCTTCTCTTTGTACATAGTTTTTCATTTTATTCTGTACATCCTTACTGTTTCAACTCCATTTCCCAAAGGATACAACATCTGGTCATGAGATTCTGGATTCTTGAAAACCTGCAAGGGGTTATCATCCCATAGTTGGAGCCAATTGTTGAACCCCTTTTGTGCTCCCCCACCTTATTCTATTTTCTCACTTCTTTTATTACCTCTTCTTTTCCCCCTTATATACTTTTCGTTTCCTGTTTTATTTATTTTTTCCTTCTTTTCCCCTTTCTTGGTACTACCATACTTAGTCATTTTTCACATTCGTGGACTTTCAGACTCGCAGACTCTCGCACTTGCATTATCTTTTGTTCACCATGTATAATTCCATCCAACACTTAGAATATTTTTGCACCTCAAACTTTTGGAATTTCAGACCTACGAACCTACATGATGCACCTCCACTCTCTCCATTGTTCACCCAACACTTTCCAATACTTATCCATTTCATACATTTAGACTTTTGGACTTGCGGATCTACCTTTCATACTAGTCTCCAACCTCGATTCTCCACCATTACTTTTTTCCAACAGAAAATTTCTCATTATATATAATATAATTTGGTAAAGTTCAATACAAAACATAACCATAGCTTGTCCTCATCGTATGTTATACATCTGTCAAAAGACTCCCAATACATAAGGCAAGTTATAATGAAGACAACCATTACAATAAAAGAATATCTAAGGTGTCAACATCCATCCCCTCTAAGCGCCCAAAAAGGAGTTATACAAAAATGAAAACATCTGACTCAATTTCTATTGCAGCTTCAAATCACTGATGTACTTGTAACTTCATTGGTGTTCTAATATAACTTAAGGAACAGAGTAGGTCCCTCATGCTCATCTATCCATTGATTATATGAAATATTTCCTTCTTGCATATGAAATGATTCTCCGTCATTACTTGTCCCTTCACATTTTTCGATGTCACATTTATTGTTATCCCTACTGACCCAACTACCAAATTTATTGTTGAAGTGGTCATTAATTAATGATGCCGATACCGAGGCTAGTAATAGTTATTTTAGGTTAATGTTTGCGTAAAAGGAAATCTAACTCAAGTTCATTTTACTGTGCAAAATAATATTTCAAGAAAAGATGGCGACCTCCGCAAAGACAACCATGAGAAAATGGTGGTTCTATGGGGATGCTTTAAACCTCTTTGCTAGGAAAGACCATAATTATCATTGATCCTGCCCCTACTGGTTGATTTGAAAATGAAAAGGTTTGTGTATACAAATTTGCAAGTGGAAAATGTATGTGTCTTGGGAAATTGGATCAAGTTGCAAGCACATGCAAATATTGAGTTTTTACACTTAAAATGAACAACATAAACAACCATCATAATAAGCACATAACAAAACAAAATGATAAAGGATTTCACCCCTCTCTTGGGCTACATCTCTTGGTCCAGCTTCCAATGGATCATTTTCATTATATTCTCAAAGTATTAAAAACAATGCTTTACAATGCTCAAAATGAAAAATAGATGGCTCCAATGGCTCCAGAAAGTCCAAAAACCCTAGCTAGGCTCTTTCTGCACCTAGTTTGGCCAAAAAATGAAGAAAATACACTTCCTAGAAGTTTTCCCCAATAACATGTTGTCTATGCTTGCCAAAATGTACATTGTCTAGCTAAATCGACCTTTGCGTGCTTTCCCGTGCCAAAACCCAGCTCTGCGCGCCATTTTGGATTGTGGGTGAAAATGTCCCATAATTACCGGTCTTAGAGCCTAAAAGGGCAAAGGTTCCAGCCACATGGGCTATGTGGCCATGCGTTGGGCTAACCACCCACACTGGCCGGCTAACCCCCCACCAAATGCATGCTTGTAGTCATATGGTAATGCTTTTGTGGAGTGTGACCAAGGGCTAGGGCCAAGCCCCAACCCTTTCTTTCCGCCAAATGAAACCTTTTGAAAATTCAAATAATTCAATGTCCACTATACAGTTAAGTAACACCCGCAGGCGGACTGGTATTTTGACCCACACTTTGTCCAGTCGCTCGCCCGGAGGTTAGGGGTTTGACCCCCGCGGAGTCCAAACCCAAAATTTTGCAGGTCGGTGGGGTGCCACATGGAAACCCCTAGCTGGGACACATGGCACCCTATCATTGGTCCACCTAAAACACATAGTCACCACTACCATGCCACTTGTCAACCACCAATTGTTCCATGTGAACCCCTGCCACGTCAATTGTACGGTCTGCACAATCATCCTGTACAGACTGCACAGTTAGCAATTTTGCATGTTTGGGAAAACACACAGAACACGATATCTCAGCCATACTAAATTCATTTGAGCCCGTTCAAGTTTCATTGGGATCATGAAGACGAGATCTACGCAATGAATCCATTTTCAAGAAATTTTTAACACCTTGATTTTTGAGCATTTTTTTGATCCCCTGGATCACTCCTCCCTATTGGGAAGCTTTTGGACCTCCAAAAGACTATTTCAGTCAATCTGTAGATGAGGGTACAACTCCCTCACCTTTCCAACCTCAATCCATTTAGATTTTCTTGGATTTGTGCCTTTTAGACCAACATGAAGGTACTCCACATTCCCTCGTTTTGAAGTTCTTATCTTTTTGTCAAGGATTGTGTCCTCATGCAATTCTGAAAGATATTCTAGAGAGAAGTCATATATGGAAGAATCTGAACATGCTCTCCTTGATCATCAATCAAAGGAGGCTCATACTCTCATTGCATACATTTGCATATAAAGAGGCAAATCCAAATGGAAGGCATTGTTACCAATCTTTTCAAGAATCTTGAAAGGTCCATATCTAATTGGTTTCAATTTTTTACTTTCTCCTTTAAGCCTCTCTTTGCTAATGTAAATCCAAACTTCATCTCCAACTTGGAAACTGTGACCAACATGATGCTTGTCATGTCTTGTCTTGCACTTGGCTTGGCTCTTTTCCAACTGTTCTTGTACCATTTGATGCACTAATTGAATTTGTTCAATGAACTTATTTGTTCTATCAATGTCATAATGACCATCAATAGCAACATCCTTCCCAAAGAATAAATCTAGAGGAKATTTTGGCAAATAACCAAAAGATGCCTCAAATGGAGATGTTTGAGTTGATGAATGCTTAGCCCATTTATAAGCATGTTGAATGTAGTGTAGGTGCTCATCCCAAAGCTTAGGATGTTTGCTGCAATAACCAAGAAGAAGATGTAATATTGTTTTATTCACCACTTTTGTTTGACCATCTGTTTGTGGATGAAATATTGTGCTCTTTTTCAACTTGGTGTCCATGAGTTCCCATAAGCTTGACCAAAAGTTCCCAATAAATCGAGAATCTTGATCAKAAATAATGGATTTGGGCAACCCAAAATGTACCCATACATGTTGAAAGAACATTTGTGTTGTTTGTTCRGCYGTAACCTGCTTCTTACAAGGCATCAAAATACACATTTTTCTGAAATGATCAACCACAACATAAATATAATCATGATTCTTTCTTGACATAGATAATCCTCCTATAAAGTCCATGGAAATGCTTTCCAAGGACGATAAGGAATTGGAAGTGGAGTATACAATCCTAACTTTATGTTTCTAGGCTTACTTGTAGCACATAAATAACATCCTCTTACATAATGTGAAACACTTTCATTCATTTTAGGCCAATGACAATACCTTTGCAAATTAGCCACCGTCTTGCCTACACCAAAGTAGCCAACAATAAGAGAACCCTTATAATGTTGACTCTTTCACCCTGTGGAATGCATAGATTGCCAAGATGATAGAAAAACTTATCATGCACATGGTAATCCAATTCCTCAACTTGGTTAGAATGAAACAAAGTTGCATAAACCTCTTTAAAATCAACATCTAAAGAATAATGTTCAACATAGCTCTCATGCATGATAGAATTATGTTTAATAATAATTGAAGCACTAACAATAGGCCTAGAAAGCATATCAACAACTTTGTTATAAATGCCTTTCTTATACCTGATAACCAAGTGGAATTGTTGTAGGAAACCCATCCATATGAAGTGCCTTACTTATTGTAGCTTTGTTTGTGATTGTAAGTATTGCAATGGTTGATGATCTGTGTCAATAATAGTTTATTTTCCCAACAAATAGTGTTTCAATTTTTTCACACTTTACACCAATGCATACAACTCCTTGTCATATGTAGGATAAGTAATCACAACACCATTAAAAGTTTTAGAATGAAAACAAATGGGATTACCATGTTGCAACAAGAATGTTTCCATGGCATAGCTACTTGCATCTATTTGTATCTCAAATGGTTGTCTCAAATCAGAAAGTGCAAGAACTAGACCTGAACTAATTCTCTCCTTCAATGCATCAAAATATTTTTGTTTCTTGCCTCCCCATTGGAAAACTTGATTGATGCTTGTCACGGCATGCAATGGAGTTGCAATTGAAGAGAATTTAGCGATAAACTTTCTCCAATATTGGGTTACTCCCAAAAATATTCTTACCTCTGTTGCATTGTTGGGCTTGGGCCAATCCAAAATGACTTTGACCTTGGAAGGATTTATTTTCAATTCTCCTCCTCCAACAATATGTCCCAAGTAAACAAGTGAGGTCTTTCCAAACTCACATTTAGACATCTTTAAAAACAATTTTTCTTTCTTCAAGACATATAAAACTTGTTTCACATGCCTAACATGTTCTTCATGAGATTTTATAAATATCAATATGTCATCCAAGTAGACAATTACACAATCATCAAGAAAATTCCTTAAAACATCATCCATAACTCTCATGAATGTTGCAGGAGCATTACAAAGCGCAAATGGCATAACCATCCATTCAAACAAACCTTTCTTTGTTTTGAAAGTTGTCTTCCATGTGTCTCCTTCAACAATCCTAATATGATGATATCCACTTCTCAAGTCCAACTTAGTAAAATACTTAGCATCTTTCAATGGACCAAGTAAATCATCAATTCTAGGAAGAGGGTAACGATTATTTACCGTAATCTTGTTCAAGGCTCTGAAATCTACACACATGCGCCATGTACCATCTTTCTTTCATACCAAAACAATTAGTGACCCGCATGGTGATGTGCTTGGCATGATAACCCCTTTGTCAAGCAACTCTTGGATTTGTTTTTCAATTTCAGCATTCTCCATGATTGTCATCCTATACATGTCAATGTTTGGAAGAGGACAATCTTGTTGCAATTGGATCTCATGTTGGATACCACTTTTAGGATGCAATCCTTTTGGTTCTTGAAACATCTCATCATATTCGTTAACAACCTCATATAAATCAGATTTTAACTTTTCATCACATCCTTGGAAAACTTATTTTTCAACATTGCCTTTGGGTTTGATCATCAAGAGTAAAAAGTTCTTACTAGCATTGACTAATCTCTTCATTTGTCCAGCATTTACAAGTGACAAATTCAACTTCTTTGTATGTGCTCTAACAATGTACTCAACTCCATTGTTAAACACATGATATTTGTTCTCATGACGATGAAAGATGGCTCTCCTATCATGTAAATAGGGGCTTCCAATGGAATAACATCAAGCTCTACCTCATCTATAAAGTTTGCAGTGATGGAAAATCTAAGTTTACATATTTTTGTCACATGCAATTTGGCATTGTCACATATCCAACCTAGAGGATATGGTTTAGGATGAGGATTTGTTTCCAAATGCAATTTCTTGACAGTGTCTTCGGAAATGAGGTTTGCTTGAGAACCAGTATCAAATAGAGTATCTATCTTGGTATGCTTTGAAATTACCCTTATGTGGAAAAGCTTTATTCTTTATTTTTCATGTTGAGTTTCATTGAGGCTACTACTTGAAGAAATAGTACTGGCAATAGAGTCCTTACCTTGAAAACCCATGGTTTGTATTTTTGTTTCATCTCCCGAATCATATCCTAAATCATGTTGTGTAGTTGCAACAGTGTTTGGTTTCGTTTTTTTGTTGAACTTTTTGGGTCTCATTTCAGGATGAAGTTTCCAACAATGGTCTTAATCATGGCCATCTTTTGAACGATGTTTACATGAGAGTTTTTCTCCCTCTTTCTTTATTGAAACATTCTTCTTTCCATTTCCTTTGAATTTCCTCTTTCCCTCATCTCCATTAAAAAATGGCTTCTTGTTGCCCTCATGAGGAGAATTCTTCCCTCTTGCTTCCAAATGAGTTGCATGTACACAAACTTCATCTAGATTTGTTGGGTTAAACATGAGAATTGTGTGTCTCAAAAATCTATTCAATCCTCCAATGTATTTCAGTAAAGTTTCTTGAGAAGATAAATCTATACCCAAAATCAAAGCTCTTCTTCTAAATTCTTGAGTGTAGCTTTGCACACTTTTCCCTTTAGCTTTCCTAAAGTTTTTCCAATCCATAATAGCTTTCTACATGTATGCTAATGGACAAAATTTCCTTTTATTTGCAACAATAAAATCATTCCAAGAGAATAAAACTTTACCATGTTTCTTCATGTCCTCTTGATTTTTTCCTTCCCACCAAATGAGTGCTTCACTTTCCAATCTAAGAGAAGCAAGATGAATCTTAGTTTCATCATCTTGGATTATTTGTATCCTACAATATACTTCAATCTGATGAATCCAATTATCTAATTTCTCAACATTTGCCTCTCCATTGTACATAAGAAATTCAAACTTAATATCAAGCTTAAGCAAAGGAGTTTGTGGAGGAATTTTACCATGCTCTTTTGGAGAATTTGGAGGTTGTTGTGAAATGGTAGAAGAAGTGGAATATGGAGGTGAAGGAGGTGAAGTGTCACCATTCACTCCATTCTATTTTGGAGTCTTATCACCATTTTCCTCATTACCTTTTGGAGGATTTAAGATTTCACCTTGCAACCTTGCATTCCTCTCCTCATATAAAACTTTCACCATTTCTATCATATCATAAAAATATTTTCTGAAAGTTTCCTCTTCTGAAGTAGGAATTTCATGACTCTCCTCATGAGCCATACTTGGTGAATGTATCCTTGAAGCTTGAGGTGAATGTATTCTTCTCCTTCTTGAAAGTTGAGAACTTGGCTCTACAAGTTTCCCTTCTCCTCTTGTGAGATTCAACCATGTAAGCATCATAAAAAAAACACTTGCAAACAATCAAACCTTCAAAAACCTTTTCTCTGATACCAACTTGATCTGAAAATGAAAAGGTTTGTGTATACAAATTTGCAAGTGGAAAATGTTTGTGTCTTATTCAATTGGATCAAGTTGCAAGAACATGAAAATATTCAGTTTTTACACTTAAAATGATCATAAACATTCATAAACAACCATCATAATAAACACATAACACAACAAAATGATAAAGGAGTTCACCGCTCTCGTGGGCTGCATCTCCTGGTCCAGCTTCCAATTGATCATTTTCATTATATGTTCAAAGTGTTAAAAACAATGTTTTACAATGATCATAATGCAAAATAGATGGCTCCAATGGCTCCAGAATGTCCAAAAACCCCTAGTTGGGATCTTTCTACACCTGGTTTGGCCAAAAAATGAAGAAAATACACTTCCTTGAAGTTTTCCCCAATAAATTGTTGTCTTTGCTCGCCAAAATGCACACTGTCTAGATAAATCGGCCTATGCGTGATTTCCCGTGCCAAAACCCAGCTCTGCATGTCGTTTTGGATTGTGGGCAAAAATGCCGCACAATTACCGGTCTTAGAGCCTAAAAGGGCAGAGGTATCGACCATGTGGTCGGGCATTGGGCTAACCGCTCACACCTACAGGCTAAGCCCCCACCAAAGGTGTGCTTGTGGTCATATGGAAATGCTTTCATGGAGTGTGACCAAGGGATGGGGCCAAGCCCCAACCCTTTCTTTCCATTGAATGAAACCTTTTGCAAATTCAAATAATTCAACGTCCATTTTACAGTTAAGTAACACCTGCAGGCGGACTAGTAGTCCGGCCCACGGTCTATCCACTCGCTCGCCTGGAGGTTAGGGGTTTGACCCCCGCAGTGTCCAAACCCAAAATTTTGCAATTCAGTGGGGTGCCATGTGGCATCCCCTCGTTGGGACACATGGCATCCTATAATTGGTCCACCTCAAACGCACAGTCACCACTACCATGCCATGTGTCAACCATAAATTGGTCCATGTAAACCCCTACCACATCATCTTCCAAGTCACCTGCCACCTCAGTTATACGGTCTACATAGTCATCATGTATGCACTACACAATCAACAATTTTGCATGTTTGGGAAAATACACAGAACACAATATCTCAGCCATACGAACTCTGTTGGAGCACGTTCAAGTTGCATTTGGATCGTGGGGACGAGATATATGCAATGAATCCATTTTTGAGAAATTTTGAACACTTTTTTTTTAGCATTTTTTTGATCCCCTGGATCACTGGTATTATTCAAAATTGTTGGATAAAGAAGACAACAAAGTGTGGACCTTAGGAATAGTTCTCACGGGATGTGTTCCAGAAGTCTTTGAATGCAAGGATATTGTCACCTGGTGCGTTGATAATCTTATTCAAAACAAAATATTCAGCGTGTTGCAGATTAGTTCTCCTATCTCATTGGTGCCTTCAATATTTATAGAAATGTTGAAATTGCCAAAGTCGAACCTGGTCTATAAAGGGGAGGAAGCTAGAAATTTCCTAAAAAGCAAGAACAATAGAATAGAGCTTCTACAAGAGTATTTGCATGACCCTGTTGTTAGCACTCTCTAAATTTTGTCTGGTTGATAGACAAACGACATAGGTAACTGTTTAAACCTACTTTAGAGATGAAGCACTAGCCTGCTCAACTTAGAGAGGGCTCTCTCGTGTCACTTGATATTTATTTGGAAATCGATAGCTATATTTGGTTTGTTTGGGGGTTTTAATAAAATTGTTGGCAAGGAAGGGGAGGAACACTCAGGGCTATGGAGTCAAAATTTTGAAAGTGAATGAAAACAATGATCATCCGATAGAACTCTCCATAGGATAAAGGATAAATGAGGCGATGAATCTGAGTTATTCTTAAATTTAAATAGAGTGTAGGAAGACAGAGAAAACAAATAATTGCATCAGAGCATTACTAAAATGAATTCTGAATTAGTTAAGAAGACAATTACACAGTTTAAATTGCTTAAGCCAAGAGCATCACAAGATGAATTATGGGCCTTTAACTCTCCAATTTAAACAGAAGAAAATGAAAATGGAATAAAAGAACACAGGAAATACATACAATGAAGGGAGACAAAGCTCATATCACCACCATTAGAATCTTTTCATAGAGACTTCAAAAGMTTCTGCATGTATATTCAATTCAGCTTTAGAAAGTTACAAATAGAGTTCAAAACAAACAAAAGGTTCCCTTGCACTTCTGCCAACGTTAATTCATTCAAGTGTCCCAGTATTTATACAATTCGATTACAATGGCTAAAACTGAAACGTTTCAGCTTCTAAAACTGATTAAAATAATTTTGACTGATAGTATCGGTATATGAATCAATTTACAATGATTATCAAAGACGTTTCAAAACTAGGGATGGATCTCTCTGACTGCTTGGCTTCCTCTGCACCATCTGTCTCGCCCTGATCTTCTGTTGAATTTGCTAGTCTGGCGACACCTGGAGGTCATTTACTGGTTCTGGGAAAAATGCATTTCGTCCTGCTCAGCCGCACGATTTCCTTCCACTGTGAGTCAAAAGGAATTTTATAATCTATCATTTCTTTTATTAGAATCTCTAGGTCAATGCAAGTAGAATAAGACATAGTTGGCAGCATGGTCTTTACTATTTTGAGCTGATTCAAAATTTCAAAGTCTGCGGCCAAGTGTTCTACCAAACTAGGTCCCTTAAGGTTCTCTTCCAAGTCTTCAAATATTGAATGATCCATTCTGTGCTGAGTGAGGAGAGAATTTTATTCTTCTTGGTCGTACAATTTCCCTTTACCWTCCCAAAATGGTGGGAGGCCCTTGATAAACAATTGTTCAAATGCATCCTTAAACTCTTGTATACTCTATTCCATTTGCATAGCTTTGGTTTGAACAGATTTGAGAAAATTGTGTTTAGTGGTGATCCTCCTGGCCCAAATGATCAGTGCAGTTATGTCCTTTGCCCCAATGGTATGAAGATCGGCAGGCACATAATTTAGAAAATCAACAGCGTTATGGGCCCATTCTGAGGGCTTTTTCGCCAATGTCTCATTAACAATAGTACATCTACTTTGGGCAGTGAAGGTGACGTTGTCTCTATCATTTATCAAATTCATATAAACCCTGAATTTAGAATCTTCAACAGCAACAACATCCCAGATTACATGTTTAGCTTCTTGTAATAGTGCTTTGCCCTTCAACCTTATTTTTAGCTTGTTCACCCTCTCTTGCAAGTCTTGATTCTCTTTTTGGAACTGGGCCATCTTTTCATTATTCATTTTCATTTCCTGTTGCAGCTTTTCTATGACCTCCTTAAGGCTCTTAATTTCCCTTGTCTTCAAGCTTGTGAAATAGCTTGAACCAATCCATCAGTGCTTGACCCAACTTCTATATTTGAAGGTACAATAAAAACCATATCTGATGTTGTTGCTTGCCCTTGTAACCAATTCTCTTTCTCCTTTTCTAAATGCATCACTTTAGCTTTGTAATTTAGTGCTTCTTGTCTGAATGTCTCCTTTTCTTGCTCTAGAGAAGCTAGCTATGATGTCTGTGGATGTTCTATGGAGGACATCTTCAGCTTCTTCTTTAGGCTTTGGATCATATTCTCTTTCTCATCTAAAGAATATTTTACCCCTTGAGGGCCTTCAGATTCCAATCTCTTGACCTGTATTTGTCAGGCTTTGTTGGATGCCTTCTCTTGCTTCAGTTTTCCATCTAATTTGAGTGAATGGGTTGTCAGTATTGAAACCCTCAGACCCAAACTTAGGTAATCTGAATATAGCATGTCACTAACATTCCTGTGGAACTTTACTTTGTCTGGAGCACCAATATTTTCATAATGCATCTTGATTTCAAAAACCTTATCATCATCAGCCACCACTATGTTAAATGTCTTTCTTTCCACATCCCTGACTAAGAGAAGGGAAGCTTTATGATGAGAAATCTTCTCTACCTCGGGCAACAGGTCTCTTATCTCACTATTAGCCATACTTCCTGTTGGTGTCTAAAGATGTCCTAAAAAAAACCTTAGTTTAACATTAATTTATCAACCCGGAGATTCGTCTTTTATCTCAAGAATATTAGCAAAGTCTATGCAGGTAGCCTAAAATCGTGTAGCTAAACCAAATCTGAGTTCATCAACAATCAAGTTCCTCAAACATTCACCAAAGATTCTAATAACTAATGGAATTGAAATCTCATTACTGTGATGCTATAAAGTGGAAAGGAACTAATCAATCTATTGAATTCTCTTAACTAAAAAGCAGTAATTGAATCTAAGTAAGGACTTGCAGAATTAACTATTAATTATAAATTCTGAATACTGGAAAGGAAACAATGAATTACTCTATCTACAGAAAGAAACAACAATTGTAATCTAGTCGGAACGGACAACTAATGTAACTTTTACCGAAAGGAACATCTATTGTAACTTTAACCGGAAGGAACAACTATTGTAACTTTAACCGAAAGGAACCGCAATCGTAAATCTAAGGAAAAGGAACAGCGCGGATGAAAATGTGAGGAACTGTCAAGCAACAACTTCGGAAATGGAAATCCTAACAGCAATCATTAATGCTTGAGGGAAATGTCTGTCTTCTATACACAAACAATCATAAAATCATTAACACACTTATGCATTTATCCTTGGCTATTGTAAAAGAGATCTGAATCACAAAATAGAAATCAAACTTCAAACTAATACAATTACAGAACGAGACAATAGGTCCTTCAGACTGGGCCTTCGGTCTTTAGAAGCACTACTAAGAGAAACTCAGAACAAAGAAATGGTAGAAACACTCAAAACTTTCATTGATTCCATAGCTGGTGAAACATTTACAAAAACTGCTTGCGAAGAGAAATTCTGAATCTAAATAATTGAATGCGTTTTTTTCTTGTTTTTTCTAGATCTATTATCCTCTTATATATTACAATAGTCTGGGTAATCAAGCTATCCTAAGGATCGAAAGATCCTCAGGATTTCTTTACTATTATAAAGTTACAATATATAAAATGCACTATCTTCAAAACTACTTTGCGCCTAAAAAGTCTTCAACCTCCAATAGTTTGCGCATAGCCAAAATCTCTTTGGTTATCTTTGACAGTTATCTATCCAATTCTGCAACAAAATCAAACCATTCCAATTGTAAATTAGAATCTATTTAATAAAACTTCAATAAAAACCCTAAGAGACATATTAATCACGTTCTTTCCTATTTATCCCTAACTAACTGAAGAATCGATCAAAATCATATCATAAACTGTAGGAAAAAGGAAGATATTTATACCTTTTTCG
>JZKD02S0774344.1:527374-542596 GCA_000966675.3 Picea glauca | reverse complement strand
AAAAAAAAAAAAAATGTTTGACCTGGTCATAGGTTTTGGTAAATCCGAAGTGCCCAGCTATGGGTGTAGCATGAAGCTTAGAAAGTATCACATATTTAAATTTTGATTGTTTACTTAAATACAAACGGCCTTTGTATCGAATCTCATCATTGAGCCAAGAGTGCCCTAGGGAAACTAGAGAATTGGACTGCAATTGTTGTATGAGATGCAAACTTTTGGGATCGTGTAGCCATTCCTAGCAAACAGCTTGGAGCCAATCTGGTACAATGAAAGAGAGAGAAAAAAGAGACCCTTCATCTTCATATTTTCTGGAAAGTGCATCAACAACCACATTGTCTTTGCCTTTTTTGTAAATGATCTCATAATCATATCCAAAAATCTTAGTCACCCATTTTTGTTGCTCAGGGTAGGAAAGGCGTTGTTCCAGAAAATACTTGAGGCTTTGATGAATTGTCTTAATTTGGAAGTGTTTCCCCAATAGATAAGGTCACCAAAGATCCACGACATGTAGAATAGCCAACATATCCTTTTCATATATTGATTTTCCCAAATTTCTTTCGGACAGTTGTTTGCTGGTAAAGGCCAAAGGATGACCCTCTTGCATAAGGACATCGCCAATTCCTTTCCCAAAAGAATCACATTCCAGGACAAAGGTCTTTGTGAAATTAGGAAGGGCTAGGACTGGAGTGGTGCACATGGCCATCTTCAAGGTTTGAAAATCCTGAGCAGCTGCTGGATTCCAAGTGAAAGAATTATTTTTGAGTGCAGTGAGAGGTGCCGCAATCTTTCCATAATTCTTAACAAACTTGCGATAATAACTTGTTAAACCCAGAAATCCCCGCAAGATTTTGAGAGTCTTTGGGTGAGGCCAATCTTTTATAGCTTCAATCTTTTTAGGATCCACCCTAATGTCGTCCTTGCCAACAAGAGGACCCAAGTACTCTACTTCTGAGGCGCCAAAAGCACATTTAGATTGTTTGAGGAAAAGTTGGGGTTGAGAGAGTAGATGGAGAACTTGATCCACATGAGAAAGATAGTCTGTCCAGTTTTTGATGTAGATGAGGATATCATCAAAGAAAACTAACACAAAATGATGGAGAAAAGGATGGAAGGCATGATTCATGAGGCTTTTGAAAGTGGATGGAGCATTACACAAGCCAAAGGGCATGACCAAAAACTCATAGGGGCCCTCATGAGTTCTAAAGTTAGTCTTAGGGATGTCTTCCTCTTTCATACGGATCTGGTGGTAGCCCGAACGAAGATCAAGTTTAGTAAAGAACTAGGTGCCACTCAATTCATCCAAGAGGTCATCAATGACAAGAATGGGAAATTTGTCTTTAATGGTGAGTTTTTTTAGGGTGTGGAAGTCAGGACACATGCGCCAAGAACCTTATTACTTAAGGACCATGAACACAAGAGAAGAGTAGGGGCTCGTACTAGGGCGGATAACACCTGCATTGAGCAGTTCTTGAACCTTTTTCTTAATTTCATTTTTTTGGGAAAAGGGGTGACGATAGAGATGGATATTGGGAGGAAGGCTTCTTGGGACAAGGGGAATGGAATGATCATGAACACCACGGGAAGGAGGGAGTTCATAGGGAGTGGAAAAAACCATTTGATGTTTAGAGAGGATGGATTGGAGGTCCTGCGGCATAGAGGGTGTCTCAGTGGCTTGGATGGCATGGAGTTGGGCAATAATTCCAGAATGACCTTTTTTGAGTAGATTTTTCATGCGATGGGAACTAATGATCTCCGGGGAACCAACGGTGATTCCTTGGAAATTACATTGTTGGCCCTCCTGGTCAAATTGCATGGTTAATTCCTTAAAATCCATGAGAATGGGACCCAAAGTCCTTAACCATTACGCACCCAACATAATTTCACAACTGCCCATGTTGATATCAAACATATGAGATTTTAGATGGTAGTCACCAATTTGGAGACACACATTTTCACAACGCCCTCCACATTTCATGGACCCACCATTGGCAATCATTAATTGGAAATTATTTACAGCACGGATATAGAAATTAGTTTCTTGGGCAATGTGGCGATGAATAAAATTATGGGTGCTTCCACTATCAATAAGAATGATGACCTTCCTATGCTTGATGTAACGAATTAGCTTGAGGGTTTGGGGAGCAGAGAAGCCAGTGAGAGAATTTAGGGAAATGACCGGTTCTACTTTAGGAGGGTCTGAGGGAGGAGTTATGTTTGTGGGTTCAGGCAACACAGACACAAGGGGAGCCTCAACATCCTTTTCTGAAACATCCTCTAAGATGTCCATAAAAAGCTTTTGTTCCTTACACTTATGTCCCAGAAAATATTTTTCATCACAATTATAACAAAGGCCGTTGAGTTGGTGTTTAGCCATTTCGTCCCTGGTCAATTTATGGATCTTGAGTGGAGTAGAAGGAGGAGTGGGAGTTAATGGTTTAGTGCGAGGAATAAAGGAGGGTTTTCGGTTTTGAGAAGAGACAACTTGTTGTGCTTCCTTAGCTCTTTTAGTAGTGTCCACCCAACTCTAAGGCCGAGCCATGAGGACATGAGCACGAATCATATCCTTGAGGCCACTAATAAAACATTCTCAGAAAAAAGCATCAGGCATGCCCTCTGTACGAAAAGCCAGTCACTCAAAAGCAGCTATAAAGTCTTCCATTGTGCCAGATTGTTTCAACTTTTTCAAACGACCTAAATGGTTGGTGTCATTGTCAAAGCATTCATAAATCTCTGCCACAAAGTGTGTCCAAGCCACATACCCTTGGAGAGAATTTTTTCTCCATTGCCACCATTGCCAACGTTCTTGATCTAGATGGAGAACACCATACCAAAGTTTGGCCAACTCATCTGTAATGCCATAAAAAGATAAATAATGGTCCATTTGAGTTACCCAACCAGTGGGATTCGATCCATCAAATTTGGTCACATCCACACGTGGAAGGCGTAGGTCACACTGAAAGTGATGGGGTTGAAAACTCTGGGAATGAGAGAAGTTTCACCTTTGGTATGCAAAGGTGGGTCCGATAAGGGAAGATCTGTAGGGATATGCATCTTAGCGCGGATCATCATAGCGATAGATTCAAGCTTGGTAGTAATGTCATGTTTGAGCTCTTGTCTGAGTTCCTCAATTGAGGTAGCGACTGAAGTCACAATGGATGAATGCATTTTTTAATTGATGGAGAGAATATTGGCATTGATCTGGCGCACTTCTTGTTGGGTTTTTGTGAAATTAAAGTGCAAGGTATTGAAGCAAGCTTCCAAGTCTTAGCTACGGGTATGGGCCATGATGACTAGGGAACACGAAAAGGGGCGGGTTGGACCACACAGAAAATGGGTTATGGGTGAAGTGTATCACAACAATCAAGGTGACGAGGTGAATCCAATGGGTTAAAGCCCAAATAAGGGTGTTGGAAGGAGGTTGGGTCCACAAAAAAAAAAAAAATGCTGAAAAATGATAGGTATGACTGCGATCGGGGCAAAGAGAGAAAACCAACGGAATAGGTATCAAATAATGATGTGAATGCAGGAGACAGTTGCACTGAAATAGATCTTATTTGTTCTAATTTTTTTTCCATCCCAAGGGTTAGGTATTCAAGGGTTCTACAGACAAGGGTTTGCCCTGTGCTATAACTCTCTGATATACATGTGGGGTCCAACAGTAGTACTCGACCCAATATCTCAGGGCACCAACTAAAGAGGCTAGACCGTACCCTTAGTTGTACTACCAGACTACCTAGGTACTAGAGAGTATCTTCCTGAGTTTTGTTCTTGGTGGCACTATAGCAGTCAAGCGGCCAATCGGTTTATCTACGGAGGAATTCAGAAGATCTAGGTCGATTCGTATACAGGTGTCTGATGCGCTACCACTCAAAGGGGTACCAATGGGGGTTACAAGGGTGGACAACAGATGTGCGCTTAAGTACCACTTGTATTTCCTGTGTGTATGAATCCCCGACCACGGGTTTATGCGTGTAACAACAGATCTATGTAGCTTAAAGACGTTGTAATACGTCTCTACCCTGAAGAAAAAAAATTAACCCACAATTTTTTGCCGAGGAAGGTGCTCTGATACCACTAAATAGCTAGAAATGGCAGATGAACAACAATATAATCAGAACAACACCATGATAATACCAAAATGATAACAAAATAACACCAGAAATAGCACTTTGATTACCAAGCGCAATGTTCACTTGCCTCTTCGAGTGGGAAACCTCCAGTAGAGCATATCTCTATTACAATAATATCCAAGACAAAAGTTATCATACCCTATACTAAATATGTTTATCAAAAGAACCATCTAGAGGAAGATCCTTCTAGAAGCAGAAGCTTCTATTAGGTCTTCTTACATTAGACTTATTCTTCCTTATTGCTAGGCCTTATTAATATTGACCTTTATAACATGGAAATATATTATTCTACCTACATGAGGGGTTAGATCCCTAATAGGATCTCAGGGGTCATCTTTCAAATATTTCCATTATTGCATCAGTTAAATGTAGCATGAATATGTGGTGTTCTAAGAAAAGAAGGTGGCGACGTTGTCCCATTATTGCTTTGGTTGTTTAGATGCTTGTACTATGCCAAAATGATGATGCTCAGGATCCGGTTGGAGATTTTGTTGTAAAAGTTGATATTTGGGATTCAAAAGATATTATATTTCACCTTCTACATGACTGCAGACAATTGCAATAACAACTATTCTTGAGGATATAGGATGGTGGTGTTGCTATGATCATCAATCCTGAGACATGGAGGCCATTAAATTCTATTTAGAGAGGGCATCTAGATGTTACAGTGAATATTTATCTTACTTAATTGTATCACAAAGGGAAAACGAGCACAGAGACAGTAATTGGTCTCACCACAGTGAAGGTTTATTTACGTCGTCCACAAGAAAAAAAATGTTAAAAGAACATCGTTTAAGGAGGTCATTGCAGCTGACGATGTCGGATACATTGACGCATATCAACAGTTTATAGTTCATCACTACCTCGAATAATTAGAAGCCATTCTTCTTGCAAAGGATGATTTACTCCATTACGCATTGCAAATCGAATCCACAGAGCTTATGGAAGCAAGTCCTCCTATGGCCAAATCCTACACACATAACATGCCAAGTTAGATGCCCTGAGATGGATGTAGCTAGAGGAATTTCATAAGAAGAAAGTTGAAGAGAGTAATAATCATGAGATGTGATTGTTGTGTCTAGTGACACGCGACAATGGGTTGTACCAGAAAAGGCTGATATTTTGGTAAGTGAGTTGCTTGGTTCATTTGGTGATAATGAAATTTCTCCTCAATGCTTAGATCAGGCACAATGATTTTTTAAATGAATGTGACATTTCCATTCCATCATCATACATAGGTTTTATTGAGCCAATTACAACATCAAAACTTCACAATGATTTCAAATCTCATAAAGACATTGCACTTTTTGAAACCAATTATGTTGTGAAACTTCAAAGTATAGCAAGATTATCTCCACCGTGACTTATTTTCACATTTACGCATCCTAACTTTTCTACCAAAAGAGACAATCATTGGTATATGAAGTTTCTCTTTGAGCTTCCTGCAAATATTGGATCGGCACTAGTGCATGGTTTTACTGGATACTTTGATGCTACAAATATATTCATTGAACAGTCTACATCAACACCCAACATGTTTAGCTGGTTCGCAATTTTATTCCCACTTCATAAACTCATTTATTTTCCATCTAGTTCAGTCTTGGATGTCCATTTCTGGCATTGTGTAGGTGCTACCAAGGTTTGGTACGAATGGTCTGTCACCTCTCCATCAGTTTCTCCTATTCACAATTGTGGTGGTAGTGGGATACTGCGACTGACGTATGGAGAAGGATATCGTATGAGTACGTCGATCTGATGTTTTTTTCAATGTTGCAAAATGACGATTAGAGGATAGCAAAGTCTGTCAAGATTATCCATAGTCCAGAGATAAAAACCTAAGAGAATACACAAGTTATTGATGTTGGTTTAGTGCCTCGTTCCATGCTTGTCATTTTGAAGGATGATCTGGTTGAGTTTGTGAAAGCTGGTGATGGTATTGTAACTGGAAAAGATTTTCGATGAGACCTTGAGATAGTGTTTATCTTGAATCACATAAGGAGGGATGATGAGTTGAAGCCAATAATCGATATATTAGAGGAGGTTATTGAGCGATATGAACAGTTTTGAGCATACTTCAAAGACAATCCATTGAAGGATGGTGGATTTCCTTGTTGAAATTTCCAGCGCAGAAAAATATATGAAAGGATTAGTTGTTTTATAAATATAAATGAAATCTATCATATAAATTCTTTCTAATAATAGAAGGTAGTTTAGTCGGTTTGCACAAATTCATTCACTTTGAAAAACGATTGTCACTACCCAAACATCCCTCCAAACAATATAAAAGAGGCAGCCTACAACCAACCAAGGGGAAGAAATTTTTCAGAGAGGAGAAAACTCTGACAGAGGTATGCTTGGAGTAGTGAGGTTTTTCTTTTAGATTTATCATCTATCCTCTCTTTCAGTAAGGATTGACAGGATTGTCAGCAACAGGGGGTTTTGCGAAGCAGCAAATGGACGAAGCGAGGATAAGCTTTGTTGGTTGTATATAAGGTGAAATATCTTCTTGTCAGTTTGTTGTATTTAAGCCTGATTTGATTTCAGCGTTGATTAGTTTCTGATGTGCAAGTCCTTGCCTTATGTTATCACCGCCATCGCTCCATCCCATTTTGGCTGAGCTTTCTTCTTTCTTTTTGCTCTTGGTATTTCTATTGTAACCTTGTTCTAGGATGGATAAAGACCATATACCTGGCCCAAGTCTTCATAGGGATTTGTAATTCCGGAACTCCATGAATTGTATGAGGATAAATTTTAACTTGAGATCAAAATCCTTACGATTTAAATTTGTTTCTTATTTGTTTTCTGTCATTTTGGCTTTCTCCATCTTTATTAATTCAACACTTTAAATTCGAAAAAATAATAATAATAATAATAATGCACTATGGTTATTGTAACATGATGTATATATGTTCCTCTCATTTTAATTTTTTTTAGGTATAAGCTTTTGTTATTTTGTTTACTTTTGTAATAAATTTTGTTTTAACTAATTTTTTTATTATTAAAATACCAATCTTTACATTGTTCTATAACTAATGTTTTATAATCAATTTTGGTAGTTAGTAAATCAATTTCTTGCTTAATAATATTACTCTTCTAATTAATCACTTTGATACTAACTTTCTCTAGCTTCTGGTTAGTTTTGCTTTAGTTACTTTTTGCTAAAATAAATGCAAAACATTACTTTAATAAAATTCTCTTTAATTGTTTAAATACTTTTAGGATTTAAGTTTGTTATTACAAATGTATAAACTCCAACATAAAAGCATAAAAATCATAAATTACATAAAAATCAAATATTACTAAAAAGTAAAATTACAAGGCAAAAGAATTCATGCTTGGACTGTAGGTTAGGGGAAATTTGGCCTAGAGTTCAATGTGCCTTCTTGTCTGGGGATTTAAGCCTAGGGTGGTATTCTCGTCTCTTCTCACCTAGCCCCACGGGAGGTTGAAATGTTGATGTTAGGGACTCTCTAGTCCCTTGACGTCAACATATTTTTTGGCGACCATACTAGGGACAACTGTTCAATGGTTCGTTACTAGTTTTGTTTTAATTCTTTCAAATTTACTTTTATCTTTCCTAGACCTCAATGTCTCAACCGATTGGAATCTTGTTTGGTGGTTTTAATCCTATGGTTTCAACAACTAACCCTGGGAAATTCATTCACAAGTATGGGCTTTTTGAGTTTGAAGAAGACCTAAATAATTCCCCATGGTGTGTGCCCACTCCCTTGAAATTCGCTCACCCGGTTAATCCTTTACCTCACAAATTCAAGAACCATTTGCCTCTCTTTCACAATGATGGAACTGTTATGATGGTTGAACATCTTTGTGCATTTTCAAATGTTTTCACCATTCTCGGAGTTAACGATAATAATAGTTGCATGCTATTGTTCATGAATTCGCTTCAGGGTAATGCCGCTTCTTTATTTGCCAACCTTCCTGATGGATGCATCTCTACCTGGTTTGAACTTTCTTATTGGTTTACTTCTACCTTTGGGCATTTGGATAATCCTTATGAGCATCTTAAAATATTTAATCAGTTACATATGAAGGATAATAAACACATTCTTACATTTAACCTTAGGTTTATCAAGTCATATAATTCAATTCCTGCTTCCATTCTCCCGACTAGCTTGGCTTCCCTATTGCATTACTACAAACTTATACCTCCTCTTTACCGATGGTGGTTGGAAGAAAAGAATGTTCAAAACCCAAAGCTAGCCTTAACCACTTGCCTCGACTTCGAAGAGCAAATCTATAGAACAGGCTTCTCCTTTGGTATTCACGATTCGCACAAAAATTTATCTTTAATCCCTGTCATCAAGGGTTTATAAGATCACATGTTCTTTATTGAATCTCAATCTTCAAATCATGTTGGGAGTATGTCTTGGGAGCCCTCTCTCCTAGGGCCTATTTATAATGAATTCACTATTTGTGTTCAAGAGGTTGGATGTGAAGAGGATCATGATTATATCATGATGCTTCATGATCAATCCACCTCTCACATCCCAAACATCACCCCTCTTAAACCTCATGAAAAAACTGAACCCCAAAATCATCTTTCATTTCGAGCCTCTTATCCTCACGCATACGATGGTGAATTTGATTATGCGGTTGAAGAAGTCAATTTTGACCACATTAAACCTATTTATGAAACATTTATTTTTTTGTCGAGGATGCTAATGAATGGTCAAACAAGTTGATGAAGAATCGTATGACTTTAATGATGCATGTGATGAGTCCTCTTTTGAGGACATTCACGAGCTCGATCGAGATCTTAAATTGTATGACATTATTGTTAATCCATTCTTTCAATCAATAAAGGTTGAAGAACTTGACACTAGCAAGCATGTCCCTCCTAGGTGCACCTTTTCCTTCAATGATAATGACTATTGTAGGGACATCCCTATGTTTTTGAATCCATATTATAAACCTTCTTTGTGTCATGACGACCCCGTTCCGGATAAAAAAATTCCAATTGATCATATTAATTTGTGTGATGAATTCGTTGAACAGCTCTTTGACACACAAACCCTAAATCTTAAATATGACTCAATCGATACTTTCAGTATTAAATGAAAAGCATATGTTGGTTCACATGTCTTGGAGTTTGGTGATCGTTTCTTTTGGGTATTGATTAGTCTTTTCTCCTCATGATACACATATGTTGGTTGGCATGTTGGTAGTCCTTTCATGCGTAAATTTCTCAAAATCATAAGATCCACATGCAAAGCAGGCGATGAATTCCTTTATGTTAAATTTCATCCGACCTGAGTCCAAGCTAATGGCTTTCTTTTCCTCTATACATAAATAAATAAATAAAATAATGATAATAATTTTTTTTCAAAAGGGGGTAGATTAGTTTTGGTTGACTTCTCATTTATTTAGTTATTTTCTCGCTTTTGTTCTTATTCCGTTTCTTTTTCTTTCTTTTCTTTTTTGCCTTTTTGATGCTCAAAAGTGATGGAGCAATGGTTGGTGATATTAAGGGCTATTTGTATATTTTTAACGGATTGACCAAGTTTATTTTGGTGGACAACAGACTTGTAGGGGAACAAAATCGCCTTCTTTTGTCGTAATTCCTCACTTGTATACTATGTGCTTGCTAAGCGAGACATCCTCGCTCGTCATAGTCGTCGGTCCTATTCCCATATTCTTTCTTTCCCATTCTATGTACCCTCCATTTTGAGACGGATCCAACATACACGTTGTGGATGCTCAATGTTAAGCTTGGGTTTTTCCCTCAACACACATCCACGACAATTTTTTCGGATTTCTAGTCATTTTGTCAATTTTCAAATAGTTTGACCCTTTGGGTTATACAACAGGACCAAACCCCTTCATACTTACCACTTTTCATAAATTATTCCACAAAGTCTCGATCCATGAATCCCTCGAGTCTCCCCCTGTTGTATAACTTGGTCCACCTAACCCTATCGGCCTCTTCTTGTTTTACATTAAGTCACCCTCAGTCATGTCGTTACCCTTCCCTTCCCCTTCCTTTGAAAGTGTCAGGGATTGTAAGTTTATTGTTTAAATCTTGCACGCCACTGTAAGCGATGCACATCTATTGGTTGGCAATTGTTGACGAATATTTTTGTCAACAGTACTTAACCGTCAAAGTGTTGCCAAGCTCTCCCTCATTTCACAATTGCTTGTGCAAAGTCTTATGCACACTCTCATTCAAATTAGTGAAATATTCTTCGCAAAATTATCATGGCTTATAGAACTATGACCAATATGGCCCTTTTCCTATTCTTCATATGCTCGACCCATCATATTTCGTACATTAATACCATATATTTGGGATCGTTTCTCATCGTCTGACGTTGTCCTATGCCTCTTTGGTTTGAATAAAGGGAATATTAACCAACTAATAAAAATTCATGTCATTCACTCATCATACTACTCATTTGCATGACCCTCTTCTCCAAGAATACCTCATAACATAAAGGTAATACCAAGTTACCTTTTGAGTTATATATTTAATATTATTCCAAGCCAAAAGCAAGTATTTATTATAACACCATGTCTTATTTTACCTCACTTTCCAAGTGTGTCTCGTGACTTAACCCAACATAAAGTTTATATCATGTGTCCTTTAAGTCATGACATTGGTTTAATCCCCGTGTCATATCAAAAGCTTCTATTAAAATAATAATTTATGTGGATCCCCATATTATCTAAGATGACTAAGAGTTTAAATCAAAGCTTCACATGTTAAAAGGATTTGGGATGTTGGAATAGAGTTTAATCTCGTTTAAATAATTTAAATAAAGATGAGGATTACTTCTATTCCAATTATAAGAAGTGCCATCTTTCCACTACTAGATGAGAAATGTATTTATCAATTTATATTACTTTGAATTAACTCTGGATCGAATACGCAAGGAGTGGGCCCTTAAACTAGAGGATGCTTATGAAAATAAAGATAAAAACCTTCAGGAAGAGGCAGGACAAGAATTCAGAATTCCATGTCAGTATCTGTGTTTGTTTTGGTTATGACCTAAATATAAAAACCATACATGTCGGCCCAACAACAATATTGGAGGGATATCAGAGGTCATCTTTCAAATATTTGAATTATTGCATCAGTTAAATGTAGCATGAATATGTAGCATGAATATGTGGTGTTTTAAGCGCAGAAGGTGGCAACGTTGTCCCATTATTGTTTTGGTTGTTTAGATGCTTGTGCTATGCCAAAATGATGATGCTCAGGATCCGGTTGGAGATTTTGTTGTAAAAGTTGATATTTGGGATTCAAAAGATATTATATTTCACCTTCTAGATGACTGCGGACAATTGCAATAACGATTGTTCTTGAGGATAGAGGATAGTGTCGTTGTTATGATCATCAATCCTGAGACATGGAGGCCATTAAATTCTATTTAGAGAGCGGGAAACTAGATGTTACAGTGAATATTTATCTTACTTAATTGTATCACAAAGGGAAAACGAGCACAAAGACAGTAATTGGTCTCACCACAATGAAGGTTTATTTACGTCGTCCACAAGAAAAATTTGTTAAAAGAACATTATTTAAGGAGGTCATTGCAGCTGACGATGTCGGATACATTGACACATATCAACAGTTTCTAGTTCATGTTGGAGTTACTTCACACACACCTAGGATTTATTTTTCCTAAGGTTTTTCTTTGTTTATTAGTCATTATTCAATCTCCTATATTTTAGGAAGAATATTCCTCTAGGGAGAATACTCTCTTCAGTTTGACTAGTTGAGTGGATTCTAGATGCTACATTGGGATTATCACCATGCAACATTGGGATCATCACCAACTAATTTGAATTGTCTTTGGGATCATCACCAGACTAGCACATTACTCATGATTCCCTAATCTCCTCCTCACTTCACTATGTTTCAGTCAGTTAACTGAAGACTGATAGACTAGTTATCTCAGACTAGGTGGCAGTTCACTCCTGTAACTGCCTGAGAGACTAGACTAGGTGGCAGTTTACTCCCGTAACTACTAGTGTGTGTCTAGATCACTTTAGACCACCACTATGGATCATTAGTTACTCATGTATCCTATATCTATTGTAAATTATTCACTCTTTAAGTGTGGAATACGGTTAATAAGAATTCTTCCATTGTTTCTCTCTTGCTTCTTCTTTCTCAATTTCTCTCTGCAAATGTGTGTGGTATTTTCTAGCTAGATATATTTTGTGCAGGTTCAACACATTTACATGGTATCAGAGCCGATGAACTGCTAAGAAAAATCTACACCATTTTTTTTTGCAGGTACAAAAGATTGAAGACAACAAAAAGATGGATTATTCGTCGGAAATAATTCTCACGCCTCATAACTATTTGGAATGGAAGCCAAAAATTATGCTTCTTCTCAGATGCATAGGCTTGTACCAAATAACTATGGCAATGGAAGTAGAGCCTGATTCTGTCGATGAGAAAAACGATTTTCTCAATAGACAAGATATGGCCATAGGATGTATCCTCTATTTTATTTCTCCTGAAATTCTCCATCAAGTATATGATGACTCACAAAAATCAACTCCAAATGAATTATGGACCAGATTGGAGGTTCTATTTGGGAATAAAGAAGATTGTGAAGATTTCATGTAGGAAGTTGAACAGATAGAGCCAAAAGAGAATCCATCAGAAGATCAAGCCTCTTATTATGAAGAGTCTTCTACAAAAGTATTTGCACAAATTTGTATTCCATTAATTGAAGATGATGTCTACTCAATTTCAAATTTGTTTTTTGAATTTCATGTGGAATATATATGGCATGCATATTAGGAGTCACATGCAGACACTTTTGCATGCACCATGCATGCATCTCAGGAGACAAAAAGAGAGTAGTGCAAATCAGACTCCATTCTGATATTTTCTAAGCACAATTTGTAGAAACAAATTGGATATTTGAATTCCTCTCGAGAAAATATGCAATTTCAAAAAAAAAAAATCGTCCGAAACGGAGTCTGGAAAGTGAAGTTATGATCATTTCAAAATCAACAAAATTTCAGCGTTTTTTTTCCGAAAACGACCACACGGTTTTCAAAGTTTCATCCAAAATTTATTTGGATATTCGTCATTACAAGAAGAGGAAGTGGATATGTGTGGACATATCAATGATGCATATACTTCATCATATTTGTTCAGACATCTACATCTTCAACAAAATCTTCAACGAGCACAAACTTGCACAATTACGAGGTCTTCTTGGAGTGAAGGACAAGGTTGCTAGGAAACTGTTTTTTGTTCCTTCTCTTTTTTACTTTTTTTATGCATTGTAATTTGAGGGGAGGTTTTTCCCATGAGGTTTTCCCTCTTTCCTCATTTATTTCAGTGTATCTTTTGTATTTGGGTACTTAACATGGCCTTGTTGCCAGGACCCATTCTTTATTTTCACCATAGTGATGTTCAGGGGGGGTGTTGGAGTTACTTCACACACACCTAGGATTTATTTTTCCTAAGGTTTTTCTTTGTTTATTAGTCATTATTCAGTCTCCAATATTTTAGGAATAATGTTCCTCTAGGGAGAATATTATCTTCAGTTTGACTAGTTGAGTGGATTTTAGATACTACATTGGGATTATCACCATGCAACATTGGGATCATCACCAACTAATGTGCATTGTCCTTGGGATCATCACAAGACTATCACATTACTCACGATTCCCTAATATCCTCCTCACTTCACTCTGTTTCAGTCAGTTAATTGAAGACTGATAGACTAGTTAACTCAGACTAGGTGGCAGTTCACTCCTGTAACTGCCTGAGAGACTAGACTAGGTGGTAGTTTACTCCCGTAACTATTGGTGTGTGTCTAGATCACTCTATACCACCACTATGGATCATCAGTTACTCATGTATCCTATATCTATTGTAAATTATTCACTCTTTGAGTGTGGAATACGGTTAATGAGAATTCTTCCATTATTTCTCTCTTGCTTCTTCTTTCTCAATTTCTCTTTGCAAATGTGTGTGGTATTTTCTAGCTAGATCTATTTTGTGCAAGTTCAACACATTTACAGTTCATCACTACCTCAAAGAATTAGAAGCCATTCTTCTTGCAGAGGATTATTTACTCCATTACCCATTGAAAATTGAATTCGCAGAGCTTATGGAAGCAAGTCCTCCTCTAGCCAAATCCTCCACACATAACCTGCCAAGTTACATGCCCCGAGATGGATGCAACTAGAGGAATTTTGTAAGAAGAAAGATGAAGAGAGTAATAATCATGACATGTGACTTTTGTGTCTAGTGACACGTGACAGTGGGTTGCACCAGAAAAGGTTGATATTTTGGTAAGCAAGTTGCTTGGTTCATTTGGTGATAATGAACTTTCTCCTAAGTGCTTATATCGGGCACAACGATTTTTTAAATGAATACGACATTTCCATTCCATCATCATACACAGGATTTATTGAGCCAATTACAACATCAAATATTCACAATGATGTCAAATATCATAAAGACATTGTACCTTTTGAAACCGATTATGTTGTGAAACTTCAAAGTATAGCAAGATTAGCTCCACCACGACCTGTTTTTAGATTTACGCATCCTAAATTTTCTCCCAAAATAGACAATCGTTGGTATAGGAAGCTTCTCTTTGAGCTTCCTACAGATACTGGATCAACATTAGTGCATGTTTTTGATGGATACTTTGATGCTACAAATATATTCATTGAACAGTCTACAACAACACCCAACATGTTTAGTTGGTTCACAATTTTCTTCCCACTTCGTAAACTCATTTATTTGCCAGTTGGTTCAGTCTTGGATGTTCATTTCTAGCATTGTGTAGATGCTACCAAGGTTTGGTATGAATGGTTTGTCACCTCTCCATCAGTTTTGCCTATTCACAGTTGTGGTGGTAGTGGGATACTTCGACTGACGTATGGAGAAGGCCATTGTCTGAGTACATCGATTTGACGTCGTTTTTGATGTTACAAAATGGTGATCAGAGGATAGCAAATTCTGTCAGGATTATCCAAAGTCTAGAGATCAAAACTCAAGAGAATACGCAAGTTATTGATGTTGGTTTAGTGCCTCGTTCCATGCTTTTCATTTTGAAGGATGATCTGGTTGAGTTTGTGAAAGTTGGTG
>JZKD02S0774344.1:492750-515518 GCA_000966675.3 Picea glauca | reverse complement strand
GATTCGTCCTGGAAAATTTCTTCAAGAAAACCCATAACCAAGTGCAAGATTCAAAGGAATTTCCAATTTAATCATTTCCACTTGACATTTCGTTGAAGAAAATATTAAGAAAAGGATGTCATTGATTGTAGAGATGTGGGATATGGCAAAGGGTTTTTCTTCTCTCGCTGTAATAATTCAGAATACCAAGGAATAATTGAACTTGTATTTGAAAAATGATGAAGGGTTTTGTTGACGAATATTTATGTCAAAAGTACTTAGATGACAAAGCGTTGTCAGGCTCCCCCTCATTTCGCAATTGCTTGTGCACACTTGATCCAGATTATTTTCGGCTCGAAATGAGAGCGGAGATATAATAAAGAAATGCACAGAGTTATCATGGATATCCAATAATATAATAGAAATGTATCAGAGTTGCAATCATAAACACATAGATACAATAATACATGATTTCTATTAATGAAATAAATGTACAGAGATTGTAAAAATACAGAGTGAAAGACTCGCTAGAATGGTGGCAGCTTATCTCTGAGAAGAGATGTGACGACTACTCACATTCGCAAGAAGATTATTAAAATGAGGCTCTAAAGGCCTTTTTACAATAAACAGAAATTCCCAAAACCCTAGACATCCAAAAACCTAACCCTAGGAGATGAAGCACCATAAGTCATGTGGGCCCCGTTTGGGTAAGTTAGTACATCAACTTCCCGAGGTCGTAACTTTTGCATACGATCTCCATTTTAGCCGCATGTTAGCCCATTGGAAAGGTATCGTTGAGGAGATTAATTTTGGGGGAAATATTGAAACAACTTCCATATTTCTCCCCATTTTCCCAAAAACGTCGTTTAGGGCCTCAAAATGGCCCCGAAAGTTAAAAAATGCTAAAAATAGTAAATTGCCAAAAAACTGCTTTGAGGGAGTTGGAAAAGGTGGATGGCCACTGATATACACCTAGATCAATCCTCCCTCCTTAGGAAGCAATGGTCTCCATTGCATTGAGTGCCCAGGGGAGAGGGAAAAGTGTTTGTTGAATCTGCATCTTGGTGAGTTTCTTACCTTGATAGAGACGTCGCGCTGCTCAATTTGTGGAGGTCTATCATGAACTTGTTGAGGCTGAGGTTGTTCAACAAATTGAGCTACATGAGAGGATGGTGTGCAGAAGGAATCTTTATGCTTTGTTGCAACCTTGTTGACCGGCTTCTGTTGGATAGAAGGTGCTTGGGGCGAGGCTGTAGTGGTTGCAGTGTCCTTTTGTTCCCCTTTTGAACAGATTGTGAAGAAGTTGAATTTTGCAGTTTGAGATACTACCTTATGGCACTGTTTAGGTGGAACAATAGTTGGAACTACCTCTAGTATTCTGTAGAGATGACCCCCTAGAGAAAAAATGGCACTGAGGGGTCGAGACTCATAAACAACATGGCATCTCCACATATATGACTGGCCCAAGAGAACATCACAGACATCTAGTGGGGAAACATCACATAATACCTCATCTTTGAAGGGTTGGATGTCGTATGACAATCAGCACTGTTGGTTGACACAAATGTCTCATCTCTGGCAAATCCACACGATGTTGTATGGTTGCGGGTGTGGTGTTGTCGACAATCCCAATTGTTTGACGACCTCTGTTGATATGAGGTTCTTCTAACTTCCGCTATCAACAATAAAATGAAACGGAGTCCCCTTCACCCACATCTATGAATGAAAAAGGTGCTCCCCCTCTTTTGGATCTGTTGGTTCTTCTAGTTGAATTGTTGTGGTTGCGACAATAGCAGTGGGGTCTGCGTCGATGATCTGCCTTTTACCAGTATTTTCATAATCAGATTTTGAGTCAAGGTTCGACTCCTTGTCTTTGATCTCGGCCACCAATGAATTTTTTGAGTGACATTCATCAGTGTTGTTCCAAGGGTTTTTGTGGAAATCACACCATTTCTCGACGTCCTTCTTCGTCTTTTCGTGACCCTTCTTCTCTTGTGGCTTAGACTGGTTTTCAGGAGACTATTTATTAGGGTCGTCTTTATCATACTTTGGTTGTTGCGGATTTACATATCTAAAATCCCGTTTGTTCGGGTGCTTAAACTTCTGCTCGATTTTAACAACATATCAATAAGCAACACTGAGTGATGAGATGTCCAGAAAATCCATTTCAGTTTGGATGTATCTGTGTAGAGTCCCACGGTATTTCAAAACCAAATGTCGTTCGGAGTCTTTGATACCCAGCTTGGTGCGCAAGGCAAGGTATGGAAGGTATTGGTGAACTCTAAAACTACTTGGCCCCTCTCTTGCCACAGTGTGGTCCATCTCATGTATTGGTCCTCATAGTTGCCAACAGGGTAATACTGTTCCTTTACCGCATCCACAAAAAAATCCCAAGTGGGCTCGGCCCCATATATTCTAGACTCCTCTGTGGAGCTTTGTTCCCTGTAAGTTTCCCACCAATGTTTGACATGAGGGAGAGATTTAAGGAGTGCAAAGGTGATCTTTTCTCTGTCGGAAAAATTGTGAACAGAGAAACAACCTTCTAGTAGATTTAATCATTTGTCTAGGGCTTCTACATCTATCTGTCCGTCAAATACAGGAATATCAAAATTATCTTGTACCTTGAAAGGCGAGGTGCTTCCAAAGTGGTCACTTGATGAATATGCGTATGTTTCTATCGGCATGCGATGAAGGATGTGGGTAAAATTCTCCATCATTTCGTCCCTCTATCGTGTGAGAGCTTGCTCAAGCAACATATTGATAGGATCGTCTGCTCCATCGTTTTCATTTTCTTCCACCATTGAGGGTTTCTTGGGTGTGAAAGAGTGATTTTCCTCAAGAGAGAAAAGCTCGAGACCCAACTTGCTATACTTGGACCTCGTCGGGGACATGCACTGAAAAACGATCAAGAGCAGCCTGCTCTGATACCATTGATCTGGATTAGTTTCGGCACGAAATGAGATGGAGATATAATAAATAAATGCACAGAGATATCGTGGATATCCAATAATATAATAGAAATGTATCAAAGATGTGACCATAAACACAGAGATACAGTAATACATGATTTCTATTAATGAAATAAATGTACAAAGACTGTAAAAATACAGAGTGAAAGACTCACTAGAATGGTGGTAGCTTATCTCTAAGAAGAGATGTGACAGATACTCCAATTAAAAGAAGATGATTACAATGAGGCTCTGAAGGCCTTTTTACAATATACAGGAACGCCAAAAACCCTAGACATCCAAAAACCTAACCCTAGGAGATGAAGCACCAAAATTCATGTGGGCCTTGTTTGGGTAAGTTAGTACATCAACTTCCCGGGGTCGTAACATTTGCATACGATATCTGTTTTAGGCGCATGATAGCCCATTGGAAAGGTATCTTCGAGGAGATTAATTTTGGGGGAAATATCGAAGAAACTTTCATATTTCTCCCCATTTTCCCAAAAATGTCTTTTAGGGCTTCAAAATGGCCCTAGAAGTTAAAAACTGCTAAAAATAGTAAATTACCAAAATTGTCAGAAAACTGTTTTGAGCTAGTTGGAAAAGGTGGATGGCCATCGATATCCACCTGGATCAACACTCTCATTAAAATTAGTGCAATATTCTTCGTGAAATTATCATGGCTTATAGAACTATGACCAAGATGGCCCTTTTCCCATTCTTTGCATGCTTGACCCATCATATTTCGTACATTAGCACCATATATTTGGGATTGTTTCTCATCGTCTGACATTGCCCTATGCCTCTTTGGTTTGAATAAATGGAATATTAACCGACTAATAAAAATTCATGTCATTCACTCATCATACTACTCATTTGCATGACCCTCTTCTCCAAGAATACCTCATAACATAAAGGTAATACCAAGTTACCTTTTGAGTTATGTATTTAATATTATTCCAAGCCAAAAGAAAGTATTTATTATAATACCATGTCTTATTTTACCTCACATAAAGTTTATATCATGTGTCCTTTAAGTCATGACTTTGGTTAAATCCCCATGTCATATCATAAGCTTCTAATAAAATAATAATTTCATGTGGATCTCCATATTATCTGAGATGAAGAAGAGTTTAAATCAAAGCTTCACATGTTAAAAGGATTTGGGACGTTGGAATAGAGTTTAATCTCATTTAAATAATTTAAATAAAGATGAGGATTACTTTTATTCTAATTATAAGAAGCGCCATCTCTCCACTACTATATGAGAACTGTAATTATAAATTTATATTACTTTGAATTAACTCTGGATCGAATACGCAAGGAGTGGGCCCTTGAACTAAAGGACGCTTATGCAATAAAGATAAAAACCTTCAGGAAGAGGCAACACAAGAATTTGGAATTCCATGTCAATATTTGCGTTTGTTTTGGTTATGACCTAAATGTAAAAACCATACTTGTCGGCCCAACAATAGTGTTGGAGGGATCTGTAATATTTCAGATATAAAAAGTATGCAGAACAGAAATAAATAGCTAGAAATGGCAGATGAACAACAATATAACCATAACAACACCATGATAATACCAAAATGATAATAAAATATCACCAGAAATAGAACTTTGATTACTGAGAGCAATGTTCACTTGCCTCTTCGAGAGGACAACCTCTAGCAAAGAAAACCTCTATTACAATAATATCCAAGACAAAAGTTCTCATACCCTTGACTTCTATTTATACTAAATATGTCTATCAAAAGAACCATCTAGAGGAAGATCCTTCTAGAAGTGGAAGCTTCTATTATGTCTTCTTACATTGGACTTATTCTTCCTTATTACTGGACCTTATTAATATTGACCTTTATTACATGGAAATATATTATTCTACCTACATGAGGGGTTAGGTCCCTAACATGTCCTCCCCCTTAAAAACAGCCTTGTCCTCAAGGCTTGAGATCGGGAAATTGTTGCAGAATGGTAGTTGGTTCCCAAGTGGCATCTGTTGGAGTTGTATCTTTCCACTGGACTAACACTTCCTTGATGGTTCACTAACATAGCCGATGCTCACGCTGGTCCAAAACTGCTCGTGGTTGTAGCCAAATGGAGCCTTCTTCATCCAACTCAGGAAGATTGGTTTGAGTTTGGCACTTAGTTCCAATCACCGTCTTTAAGCAGGAAACATGAAAAACAGGATGGAGCTTAGAATGACTGGGAAAATATAACTATAAATATGACAATGGTTAGCCTTGATGGAAGTTTTCTTGTAAGGTTGCAGTCAAAGAAATACATGATCCCCTTCTGCAAATTGTTGTTCAGGGAAACCTTGATCTACTTGTTGTTTCATGCGATTTTGGGCCATGACCAAATTCTCTTTGAGGGTACGTAGAATAGCTTCTCGAACTGTAAGTGTTTGGTCAACCGCCTGGACCTTCGAGACACCTAACCATCAGTCTTGGGATGATAAGCTAAGTCGAGATGCAATTGGGTGCCTTGTATCTTCAATAGTTCTTGCCAAAAATTGTTGGTGAAAGTTGGGTCACGATCATAAAAAATAGAATGTGGCATGCCATGAAGCTTGAAGGCATGATCCATGAAAATTTGAGCCATAGTAGATGTTGTAAATGGGTGTTGAAGAGCACAGAAATGAACGTACTTGGAAAGATGATCAGCTACCACCATGATGATTGATTTATTTCCCGATTTAGGTAATCTGACAATAAAAATCCATAGAGATATCCCGCCAAATAACAGGTGGAATTAGAAGCGATTGTAGTGTGCCAGGAGATTTGATAGTTTCACCCTTGTTGCGTTGACACACATCACATTCAACCATAAAATTACAAATTTCATGTTTCATACCCTCCCAGAAAAAAAGAACGTTTGACCCGGTCATAGGTTTTGGTAAATCCGGAGTGCCCAGCTATGGGTGTAGAATGAAGCTCAGAAAGTATCGCAGATTTAAGTTTTGATTGTTTACTTAAATACAAACGGCCTTTGTATCGAATCTCATCATTGAGCCAAGAGTGCCCTAGGGAAACTGGATAATTGGAATGCAATTGTTGTATGAGATGCAAACTTTTGGGATTGTGTAGCCATTCCTGGAAAACAGCTTGGAGCTAATCTGGTACAATGAAAGAGAGAGAAAAAAGAGACCCTTCATCTTCATATTTTCTGGAAAGTGCATCAACAACCACATTGGCTTTGCCTTTTTTGTAAATGATCTCATAATCATATCCAAAGATCTTAGTCACCTATTTTTGTTGCTCATGGCAGGAAAGGCGTTGTTTCAGAAAATACTTGAGGCTTTGATGAATTGTCTTAATTTGGAAGTGTTTCCCCAATAGATAAGGTCACTAAAGTTCCACGACATGCATAATAGCCAACATATCCTTTTCATATATTTATTTGCCCAAATTTCTCTCGGACAGTTGTTTGCTGGTAAAGGCCAAAGGATGACCCTCTTGCATAAGGACATTGCCAATTCCTTTCCCAAAAGAATCACATTCCAAGACAAAGGTCTTTGTGAAATTAGGAAGGGCCAGGACTGGAGTGGTGCACATGGCCACCAAGGTTTGAAAATCCTGAGTAGCTGTTGGATTCCAAGTGAAAGAATTATTTTTAAGGAGTGCAGTGAGAGGTGCCGAAATCTTTCCATAATTCTTAACAAACTTGCGATAATAACTTGTTAAACCCAGAAATCCCCGCAAGATTTTGAGAGTCTTTGGGTGAGGCCAATATTTCATAGCTTTAATCTTTTTAGGATCCACCCTAATGTTGTCCTTGCCAACAAGAGGACCCAAGTACTCTACTTCTGAGGCGCCAAAAGCACATTTAGATTGTTTGAGGAAAAGTTGGTGTTGAGAGAGTAGATGGAGAACTCGATCCACATGAGAAAGATAGTATGTCCATATTTTGATGTAGATGAGGATATCATCAAAGAAAATTAACAGAAAATGATGGAGAAGAGGATGGAAGGCATGATTCATGAGGCTTTTGAAAGTGGATGGAGCATTACACAAGCCAAAGGGCATGACCAAAAACTCATAGGGGCCCTCATGATTTCTAAAGGTAGTCTTAGGGATGTCTGCCTCTTTCATACAGATCTGGTGGTAGCCCGAACGAAGATCAATTTTAGTAAAGAACTAGGTGCCACTCAATTCATCCAAGAGGTCATCAATGATAGGAATGGGAAATTTGTCTTTAATGGTGAGTTTTTTTAGGGTGTGGAAGTCAGGACACATGCGCCAAGAACCTTCTTTCTTAAGGACCATGATCACAAGAGAAGAGTAGGGGCTCGTACTAGGGCGGATAACACCTGCGTTGAGCAGTTCTTGAACCATTTTCTTAATTTCATTTTTTGGGGAAAAGGGGTGACAATAGAGATGGATATTGGGAGGAAGGCTTCCTGGGACAAGGGGAATGGAATGATCATGAACACCACGAGAAGGAGGGAGTTCCTAGTGAGTGGAAAAAACCATTTGATGTTTAGAGAGGATGGATTGGAGGTCCTGCGGCATAGAGGGTGTCTCGGTGACTTGGATGGCATGGAGTTGGGCAATAATGCCAAAATGACCTTTTTTGAGCAGATTTTCCATGCAATGGGAACTAATGATCTCCGGGGAACCAGCGGTGATTCCTTGGAACTTACATTGTTGGCCCTCCTGGTCAAATTTCATGGTTAATTCCTTAAAATCCATGAGAATGGGACCCAAAGTCCTTAATCATTCCGCACCCAACACAATTTCACAACTGCCCATGTTGATAGCAAACATATGAGATTTTAGATGGTAGTCACCAATTTGGAGACACACATTTTCACAACGCCCTCCACATTTCATGGACCCACCATTGGCAATTATTATTTGGAAATTATTTACTGCACGAATATAGCAATTAGTTTCTTGGGCAATGAGGCGATGAATAAAATTATGGGTGCTTCCACTATCAATAAGAATGTTGACCTTCCTATGCTTGATGTAACGAATTAGCTTGAGGGTTTGGGGAGCAGAGAAGCCAGTGAGAGAATTTAGGGAAATGACCGGTTCTACTTTAGGAGGGTCTGAGGGAGGGGTTATGTCTGTGGGTTCAGGCGACATAGACACAAGGGGAGCCTCAACATCCTTTTCCGAAAAATCCTCTGAGATGTCCATAAAAAGATTTTGTTCCTTACACTTGTGTCCCGAAAAATATTTTTCATCGCAATTATAACAAAGGCCATTGAGTTGGCGTTTAGCCATTTCGTCCCTGGTCAATTTCTGGATCTTGAGTGGAGTAGAAGGAGGAGTGGGAGTTAATGGTTTAGTGTGAGGAATAAAGGAGGGTTTTCGATTTTGAGAGGAGACAACCTATTGTGCTTCCTTAGCTCTTTTAGTAGTGTCCACCCAACTTTGAGGCCGAGCCATGAGGACATGAGCACGAATCGCATCCTTGAGGCCACTAATAAAACATTCTTGAAAAAAAGCATCAGGCATGCCCTCTGTATGAAAAGCTAGTCGCTCAAAAGCAGCTATAAAGTCTTCCATTGTGCCAAATTGTTTCAACTTTTTCAAACGACCTAAATGGTTGGTGTCAATGTCAAAGCATTCATAAAGCTCTGCCACAAAGTGTGTCCAAGCCACATACCCTTGGTGAGAATTTTTTCTCCATTGCCACCATTGCCAGCGTTCTTGATCTAGATGGAGAACACCATACCAGAGTTTGGCCAACTCATCTGTAATTCCATACAAAGATAAATAATGGTCCATTTCAGTTACCCAACCAGTGGGATTCGATCCATCAAATTTGGTCACATCCACACGTGGAAGGCATAGGTCACATTGAAAGTGATGGGGTTGAAAATTCTAGGAATGAGAGGAAGTTTCACCTTCGGTATGCAAAGGTGGGTCTGATAAGGGAAGATCTGTAGGGATATGCATCTTAGCGTAGATCATCATAGTGATAGATTCAAGCTGGGTAGTAATGTCATGTTTGAGATCTTGTCTAAGTTCCTCGATTGAGGTAGCGACTGAAGTCGCAATGGATGAATGCATTTTTTTATTGATGGAGAGAATATTGGCATTGATCTGGCGCACTTCTTGTTGGGTTTTTGTGAAATTAGAGTGCAAGGTATTGAAGCAAGCTTCCAAGTCTTGGCTACGGGTATGGGCCATGATGACTAGGGAACACGAAAAGGGGCGGGTTGGACCACACAGAAAATGGGTTATGGGTGAAGTTTATCACAACAATCAAGGCGACAAGGTGAATCCAATGGGGTAAAACCCAAATAAGGGTGTTGGAAGGAGGTTGGGTCCACAAAAAAAAAAAAATGATGAAAAATGATAGGTATGACTGCGATCGAGGCAAAGAGAGAAAACCAATGGAATAGGTATCAAATAATGGTGTGAATGCAGGAGACATAGTTTCACTACAATAGATCTTATTTGTTCTATTTTTTTTTCCATCCCAAGGGTTAGGTATTCAAGGGTTCTACAGACAAGGGTTTTCCCTATGCTATAGCTCCCTGATATACATGTGGGGTCCAACAGTAGTACTCGACCCAATATCTCAGGGCACCAACTAAAAGGCTAGACCATACCCTTAGTTGTACTACCAGACTACCCAGGTACTAGAGAGTATCTTCCTGAGTGTTGTTCTCGGTGGCACTATAGCAGTCAAGCGGCCAATCGATTTATCTACGGAGGGATTCAGAAGATCTAGGCCGATCCATATACAGGTGTCTGATGCAAAGGGGTACCAACGGGGGTTACAAGGGTGGACAACAGATGTGTGCTTAAGTACCACTTGTATTTCCTGTGTGTATGAATCCTCGACCACAGGTTTATGCGTGTAACAATAGATCTATGTAGCTTAAAGACGTTGTAATACGTCTCTACCTTGGAAAAAAAATTAACCCACAATTTTCTGCCGAGGAAGGTGCTCTGATACCACTTGTAATATTCTAGATATAAAAAGTATGCAGAACAAAAATAAATAGATAGAAATGGCAGRTGAACAACAATATAACCAGAACAACACCATGATAATACCAAAATGATAACAAAATAACACCAGAAATAGCACTTTGATTACCAAGAGCAATGTTCACTTGCCTCTTCGAGTGGGAAACCTCCAGTAGAGCATATCTCTATTACAATAATATCCAAGACAAAAGTTCTCATACCCTATACTAAATACGTTTATCAAAAGAACCATCTAGAGGAAGATCCTTCTAGAAGCAGAAGCTTCTATTAGGTCTTCTAGAAGCAGAAGCTTCTATTAGGTCTTCTTACATTGGACTTATTCTTCCTTATTTCTAGGCCTTATTAATATTGACCTTTATTACATGGAAATATATTATTCTACCTACATGAGGGGTTAGATCCCTAATAGGATCTTAGGGGTCATCTTTCAAATATTTCCATTATTGCATCAATTAAATGTAGCATGAATATGTGGTGTTCTAAGAACAGAAGGTGGCGATGTTGTCCCATTATTGCTTTGGTTGTTTAGATGCTTGTACTATGCCAAAATGATGATGCTCAGGATCCGGTTGGAGATTTTGTTGTAAAATTTGATATTTGGGATTCAAAAGATATTATATTTCACCTTCTAGATGAATGCAGAAAATTGCAATAACAACTATTCTTGAGGATATAGGATGGTGGTGTTGCTATGATCATCAATCCTGAGACATGGAGGCCATTAAATTCTATTTAGAGAGGGCATCTAGATGTTATAGTGAATATTTATCTTACTTAATTGTATCACAAAGGGAAAATGAGCACAGAGACAGTAATTGGTCTCACCATAGTGAAGGTTTATTTACGTTGTCCACAAGAAAAAAATGTTAAAAGAACATTGTTTAAGGAGGTCATTGCAGCTGACGATGCCGGATACATTGACACATATCAACAGTTTCTAGTTCATCACTACCTCGAATAATTAGAAGCCATTCTTCTTGCAAAGGATGATTTACTCCATTACGCGTTGCAAATCAAATCCGTAGAGCTTATGGAAGCAAGTCCTCCTATGGCCAAATCCTGCACACATAACATGCCAAGTTACATTCCCTGAGGTGGATGTATCTAGAGGAATTTCATAAGAAGAAAGATGAAGAGAGTAATAATCATGAGATGTGACTGTTGTGTCTAGTGACACGTGACAATGGGTTGTACCAGAAAAAGGTTGATATTTTGGTAAGTGAGTTGCTTGGTTCATTTGGTGATAATGAAATTTCTCCTCAGTGCTTAGATCAAGCACAATGATTTTTTAAATGAATATGACATTTCCATTCCATCATCATACATAGGTTTTATTGAGCCAATTACAACATCAAAACTTCACAATGATTTCAAATCTCATAAAGACATTGCACTTTTTGAAACCAATTATGTTGTGAAACTTCAAAGTATAGCAAGATTATCTCCACCACGACTTATTTTCACATTTATGCATCCTAACTTTTCTACCAAAAGAGACAATCATTGGTATAAGAAGTTTCTCCTTGAGCTTCCTGCAAATATTGGATCGGCACTAGTGCATGGTTTTGCTAGATACTTTTATGCTACAACTATATTCATTGAACAGTCTATAGCAACACCCAACATGTTTAGCTTGTTCGCAATTTTCTTCCCACTTCATAAACTCATTTATTTTCCAGCTGGTTCAGTCTTGGATGTCCGTTTCTGGCATTGTGTAGGTTCTACCAAGGTTTGGTACGAATGGTTTGTCACCTCTCCATCAATTTCTCCTATTCACAATTGTGGTGGTAGTGGGATACTGCGACTGGCTTATGGAGAAGGATATCGTATGAGTACGTCGATATGATGTTTTTTTCAATGTTGCAAAATGACGATTAGAGGATAGCAAAGTCTGTCAGGATTATCTATAGTCCAGAGATAAAAACCTAAGAGAATACACAAGTTATTGATGTTGGTTTAGTGCCTCGTTCCATGCTTGTCATTTTGAAGGATGATCTGGTTGAGTTTGTGAAAGCTGGTGATGGTATTGTAACTAGCAAAGATGTTCGATGAGACCTTGAGATAGTGTTTATCTTGAATCATATAAGGAGGGATGATGAGTTGAAGCCAATAATCGATATATTAGAGGAGGTTATTGAGCAATCTGAATGGTTTTGGGCATACTTCAAAGACAATCTATAAGAGAGTAAATTCTTTCTAATAATAGAAGGTAGTTTAGTCGGTTTGCACAAATTTGTTCACTTTGAAAAACAACTATAACTACCCAAACATCCCTCCAAACAATATAAAAGAGGCAACCTACAACCAACCAAGGGGAGGAAATTTTTCAGAGGGGAGAAAACTCTGACAGAGGTATGCTTGGAGTAGTGAGGTTTTTCTTTTAGATTTATCATCTATCCTCTCTTTCAGCAGGGATTGACGAGATTGTCAGCAGCAGAGGGTTTTGCGAAGCAGCAAATGGACGAAGCGAGGATAAGCTTTGTTGGTTGTATATAAGGTGAAATATCTTCTTGTCAGTTTGTTGTATTTAAGCCTGATTTGATTTCAGCGTTGATCAGTTTCTGATGTGCAAGTCCTTGCCTTGTGTTATCACCACCATTGCTCCATCCCATTTTGGCTAAGCTTTCTTCTTTCTTTTCGATCTTGGTCTTTCTATTGTAACCTTGTTCTAGGATGGATAAAGACCATATACCTGGCCCAAGTCTTCACAGGGATTTGTAATTCCGGAACTCTATGAACTGTATGAGGATAAATTTTAACTTGAGATCAAAATCCTTATGATTTAAATTTGTTTCTTATTTGTTTTATGTCATTTTGGATTTCTCCATCTTTATTAATTCAACACTTTAAATTCAAAATAATAATAATAATAACAAATGCACTATGGTTATTGTAACATGATGTATATGTGTTCCTCTCATTTTAATTTTTTTTAGGTATAAGCTTTTGTTATTTTGTTTACTTTTGTAATAAATTTTGTTTTAACTAATTTTTTTATTATTAAAATACCAATCCTTACATTGTTCTATAACTAATGTTTTATAATCAATTTTGGTAGTTAGTAAATCAATTTCTTGCTTAATAATATTACTCTTCTAATTAATCACTTTGATACTAACATTCTCTAGCTTCCTTCTGGTTAGTTTTGCTTTAGTTACTTTTTGCTAAAATAAATGCAAAGCATTACTTTAATAACATTCTCTTTAATTGTTTAAATACTTTTAGTATTTAAGTTTGTTATTACAAATGTATAAACTCCAACATAAAAGCATAAAAATCATAAATTACATAAAAATCAAATATTACTAAAAAGTAAAATTACAAGGCAAAATAATTCATGCTTGGACTGTAGGTTAGGGGAAATTTGGCCTAGAGTTCAATGTGCCTTCTTGTCTGGGGATTTAAGCCTAGGGTGATATTCTCGTCTCTTCTCACCTAGCCCCACGGAAGGTTGAAATGTTGATGTTAGGGACTCTCTAGTCCCTTGACGTCAACATATTTTTTGGCGACCATACTAGGGACAACCGTTCAATGGTTTGTTCCTAGTTTTGTTTTAATTATTTCAAATTTACTTTTATCTTTCCTAGACCTCAATGTCTCAACCGATTGGAAGCTTGTTTGGTGGTTTTAATCCTGTGGTTTCAACAACTAACCCTGGGAAAGTCATTCGCAAGTATGGGCTTTTTGAGTTTGAAGAAGAACTAAATAATTCCCCATGGTGTGTGCCCACTCCCTTGAAGTTCGCTCACCTGGTTAATCCTTTACCTCACAAATTCAAGAACCATTTGCCTCTCTTTCACAGCGATGGAACTGTTACGATGGTTGAACATCTTTGTGCATTTTCAAATGTTTTCACCATTCTCGGAGTTAACGATAATAATAGTTGCATGCTATTGTCCATGAATTCGCTTCAAGGTAATGTCGCTTCTTTATTTGCCAACCTTCCTGATGGATGCATCTCTACCTGGTTTGAACTTTCTTATTGGTTTACTTCTACCTTTGGGCATTTGGATAATCCTTATGAGCATCTTAAAATATTTAATCAGCTACATATGAAGGATAATGAGCACATTCTTACATTTAACCTTAGGTTTATCAAGTCATATAATTCAATTCCTACTTCCATTCTCCCTACTAGCTTGGTGCCCTGTTGCATTACTACAAACTTCTACCTCCTCTTTACCGATGGTGATTGGAAGAAAAGAATGTTCAAAACCTAGAGCTAGCCTTAACCACTTGCCTCGACTTCGAAGAGCAAATCTGTAGAACGGGCTTCTCCTTTGGTATTCACGATTCACACAAAAATTTATCTTCTTTAATCCCTGTCATCAAGGGTTTATAAGATCACATGTTCTTTCTTGAATCTCAATCTTTAAATCATGTTGGGAGTATGTCTTGGGAGCCCTCTCTCCTAGGGCCTATTTATAATGAATTCACTATTTGTGGTCAAGAGGTTGGATGTGAAGAGGATCATGATTATATCATGATGCTTCATGATCAATCCACCTCTCACATCCCAAACATCACCCCTCTTAAACCTCATGAAAAAACTCAACCCCAAAATCATCTTTCATTTCGAGCCTCTTATCCGCACACATACGATGGTGAATTTGATTATGCGGTTGAAGAAGTCAATTTTGACCACATTAAACCTATTTATGAAACATTTTTTTTTTGTCGAGGATGCTAATGAATGGTCAAAACAAGTTGATGAAGAATCGTATGACTTTAATGATACATGTGATGAGTCCTCTTTTGAGGACATTCATGAGCTCGATCGAGATCTTAAATTGTATGACATTATTGTTAATCCATTGTTTCAATCAATAGAGGTTGAAGAACTTGACACTAGCAAGCATGTCCCTCCTAGGTGCACCTTTGCCTTCAATGATAATGACTATTGTAGGGACATCCCTATGTTTTTGAATCCATATTATGAACCTTCTTTGTGTCATGACGATCCCGTTTCGGATAAAAAAAATCCAACTGATCATATTAATTTGTGTGATGAATTCGTTGAACAGCTCTTTGACACACAAACCCTAAATCTTAAATATGACTCAATCGATACTTTCAGTATTAAATGAAAAGCATATGTTGGTTCGCATGTCTTGGAGTTTGGTGATCGTTTCTTTTGGTTATTGATTAGTCTTTTCTCCTCACGATACACATATGTTGGTAGTCCTTTCACGCGTAAATTTCTCAAAATCATAAGATCCACATGCAAAGTAGGCGATGAATTCCTTTATGTTAAATTTCATCTGACCTGAGTCCAAGCTAATGGCTTTCTTTTCCTCTATACATAAATAAATAAATAAAATAATGATAATAATTTTTTTTCAAAAGGGGGTAGATTAGTTTTGGTTGACTTCTCATTTATTTAGTTATTTTCTCGCTTTTGTTCTTATTCCGTTTCTTTTTCTTTCTTTTCTTTTTTGCCTTTTTGATGCTCAAAAGTGATGGAGCAATGGTTGGTGATATTAAGGGCTATTTGTATATTTTTAACGGATTGACCAAGTTTATTTTGGTGGACAACAGACTTGTAGGGGAACAAAATCGCCTTCTTTTGTCGTAATTCCTCACTTGTATACTATGTGCTTGCTAAGCGAGACATCCTCGCTCGTCACAGTCGTCGGTCCTATTCCCATATTCTTTCTTGCCCATTCTATGTACCCTCCATTTTGAGATGGCTCCAACATACACGTTGTGGATGCTCAGTGTTAAGCTTGGGTTTTTCCCTCAACACACATCCACGACAGTTTTTCCAGATTTCTAGTCATTTTGTCAATTTTCAAATAGTTTGACCCTTTGGGTTATACAAAAGGACCAAACCCTCTCATACTTACCACTTTTCATAAATTATTCCAAAAAGTCTCGATCCATGAATCCCTCGAGTCTCCCCCTATTGTATAACCTGGTCCACCTAACCCTATCGGCCTCTTCTTGTTTTACATTAAGTCACCCTCAGTCATGTTGTTACCCTTCCCTTCCCCTTCCTTTGAAAGTATCAGGGATTGTAAGTTTATTGTTTAAAGCTTGCACGCCACTATAAGCGATGCACATCTATTGGTTGGCAATTGTTGACGAATATTTTTGTCAACAGTACTTAACCGTCAAAGTGTTGCCAAGCTCTCCCTCATTTCACAATTTCTTGTGCAAAGTCTTGTGCACACTCTCATTCAAATTAGCGCAATATTCTTCACAAAATTATCATGTCTTATAGAACTATGACCAATATGGCCCTTTTCCTATTCTTCACATGCTCGACCCATCATATTTCGTACATTAACACCATATATTTGGAATTGTTTCTCATCGTTTGACGTTGTCCTATGCCTCTTTGGTTTGAATAAAGGGAATATTAACCAACTAATAAAAATTCATGTCATTCACTCAAGAATACCTGATAACATAAAGGTAATACCAAGTTACCTTTTGAGTTATGTATTTAATATTATTCCAAGCCAAAAGAAAGTATTTATTATAACACCATGTCTTATTTTACCTCACTTTCCAAGTGTGTCTCGTGACTTAACCCAACATAAAGTTTATATCAGGTGTCCTTTAAGTCATGACATTGGTTTAATCCCCATGTCATATCAAAAGCTTCTATTAAAATAATAATTTATGTGGATCCCCATATTATCCAAGATGACTAAGAGTTTAAATCAAAGCTTCACATGTTAAAAGGATTTGGGACGTTGGAATAGAGTTTAATCTCGCTTAAATAATTTAAATAAAGATGAGGATTACTTCTATTCCAATTATAAGAAGTGACATCTCTCCACTACTAGATGAGAAATGTATTTATCAATTTATATTACTTTGAATTAACTCTGGATCGAATACGCAAGGAGTGGGCCCTTGAACTAGAGGATGCTTATGAAAATAAAGATAAAAACCTTCAGGAAGAGGAAGCACAAGAATTTGGAATTCCATGTCAGTATCTGTGTTTGTTTTGGTTATGACCTAAATGTAAAAACCATACCTGTCGGCCCAACAACAATATTGGAGGGATCTCAGAGGTCATCTTTCAAATATTTGAATTATTGCATCAGTTAAATGTAGCATGAATATGTGGTGTTCTAAGCGCAGAAGGTGGCAACGTTGTCCCATTATTGTTTTGGTTGTTTAGATGCTTGTACTATGCCAAAACGATGATGCTCAGGATCCGGTTGGAGATTTTGTTGTAAAAGTTGATATTTTGGATTCAAAAGATATTATATTTCACCTTCTAGATGACTGCAGACAATTGCAATAACAACTATTCTTGAGGATAGAGGATGGTGGCGTTGTTATGATCATCAATCCTGAGACATGGAGGCCATTAAATTCTATTTAGAGAGCGGGCAACTAGATGTTACAGTGAATATTTATCTTACTTAATTGTATCACAAAGGGAAAACGATCACAGAGACAGTAATTGGTCTCACCACAATGAAGGTTTATTTACGTCGTCCACAAGAAAAAATTGTTAAAAGAACATTGTTTAAGGAGGTCATTGCAGTTGACGATGTCAGATACATTGACGCATATCAACAGTTTCTATTTCATGTTGGAGTTACTTCACACACACCTAGGATTTATTTTTCCTAAGGTTTTTCCTTGTTTATTAGTCATTATTCAGTCTCCTATATTTTAGGAAGAATATTCCTCTAGGGAGAATATTCTCTTCAGTTTTCACTTCAGTTTGACTAGTTGAGTGGATTCTAGATGATACATTGGGATTATCACCATGAAACATTGGGATCATCACCAAATAATGTGAATTTTCTTTGGGATCATCACCAGACTAGCACATTACTCATGATTCCCTAATCTCCTCCTCACTTCACTATGTTTCAGTCAGTTAACTAAAGACTGATAGACTAGTTATCTCAGACTAGGTGGCAGTTCACTCCTGTAACTGCCTGAGAGACTAGACTAGGTGGCAGTTTACTCTTGTAACTACTGGTGTGTGTCTAGATCACTCTAGACCACCACTATGGCTCATTAGTTACTCATATATCCTATATCTATTGTAAATTATTCACTCTTTAAGTGTGGAATACGGTTAATGAGAATTCTTCCATTGTTTCTCTCTTGCTTCTTCTTTCTCAATTTCTCTTTGCAAATGTGTGTGGTATTTTATAGCTAGATATATTTTGTGTAGGTTCAACACATTTACATGGTATCAGAGCCGATGAACTGCTAAGAAAAATCTACACCAATTTTTTTTGCAGGTACAAAAGATTGAAGACAAGAAAAAGATGGATTATTCGTCGGAAATACTTCTCACGCCTCATAACTATTTGGAATGGAAGCCAAAAATTATGCTTCTTCTTAGATGCATAGGCTTGTACCAAATAACTATGGCAATGGAAGTAGAGCCTGATTCTGTCGATGTGAAAAACGATGTTCTCAATAGACAAGATATGGCCATAGGATGTATCCTCTATTTTATTTCTCCTGAAATTCTCCATCAAGTATATGATGACTCACAAAAATCAACTCCAAATGAATTATGGACCAGATTGGAGGTTCTATTTGGGAATAAAGAAGATTGTGAAGATTTCATGCAGGAAGTTGAACAGATAGAGCCAGAAGAGAATCCATCAGAAGATCAAGCCTCTTATTATGAAGAGTCTTCTACAAAAGTATTTGCACAAATTTGTATTCCATTAATTGAAGATGATGTCTACTCCATTTCAAATTTGTTTTCTGAATTTCATGTGGAATATATATGGCATGCATCTTAGGAGTCACATGCAGACACTTTTGCATGCACCATGCATGCATCTCAGGAGACAAAAAGAGAGCAGCGCAAATCAGACTCCATTATGATATTTTCTAAGAACAATTTGCAGAAACAAATTGGATATTTGAATTCCTCTCGGGGAAAATATCCAATTTCAAAAAAAAAAAAGCGTCTGAAATGGAGTCTGGAAAGTGAAGTTATGATCATTTCAAAATCAACAAAATTTCAGCGGTTTTTTTCCGGAAATGGCCACACGGTTTTCAAAGTTTCATCCAAAATTTATTTGGATATTCGTCATTACAAGAAGAGGAAGTGGATATGTGTGGACATATCAATGATGCATCTACTTCATCATATCTGTTCAGACATCTACATCTTCAACAAAATCTTCAACGAGCACAAACTTGCACAATTGTGAGGTCTTCTTGGAGTGAAGGACAAGGTTGCTAGGAAACTGTTTTTTGTTCCTTCTCTTTTTTACTTTTTTTATGCATTGTAATTTGAGGGGAGGTTTTTCCCATGAGGTTTTCCCTCTTTCCTCATTTATTTCAGTGTATCTTTTGTATTTGGGTACTTAACATGGCCTTGTTGCCAGGACCCATTCTTTATTTTCACCATAGTGATGTTCAGGGGGGGTGTTGGAGTTACTTCACACACACCTAGGATTTATTTTTCCTAAGGTTTTTCTTTGTTTATTAGTCATTATTCAGTCTCCTATATTTTAGGAATAATGTTTCTCTAGGGAGAATATTATCTTCAGTTTGACTAGTTGAGTGGAGTTTAGATGCTACATTGGGATTATCACCATGCAACATTGGGATCATCACCAACTAATGTGCATTGTCCTTGGGATCATCACAAGACTAGAACATTACTCATGATTCCCTAATATCCTCCTCACTTCACTCTGTTTCAGTCAGTTAATTGAAGACTGATAGACTAGTTAACTTAGACTAGGTGGCATTTCACTCCCGTAACTACCTGAAAGACTAGACTAGGTGGCAACTTACTCCCGTAACTGTTGGTGTGTGTCCAGATCACTCTAGACCACCACTATGGATCATTAGTTACTCATGTATCTTATATATATTGTAAATTATTCACTCTTTGAGTGTGGAATACGGTTAATGAGAATTCTTCCATTATTTCTCTCTTGCTTCTTCTTTCTCAATTTCTCTTTGCAAATGTGTGTGGTATTTTCTAGCTAGATCTATTTTGTGCAAGTTCAACACATTTACAGTTCATCACTACCTCAAAGAATTAGAAGCCATTCTTCTTGCAGAGGATTATTTACTCCATTACCCATTGAAAATTGAATTCGCAGAGCTTATGGAAGCAAGTCCTCCTCTAGCCAAATCCTCCACACATAACCTGCCAAGTTACATGCCCCGAGATGGATGCAACTAGAGGAATTTTGGAAGAAGAAAGATGAAGAGAGTAATAATCATGACATGTGACTTTTGTGTCTAGTGACACGCGACAGTGGGTTGCACCAGAAAAGGTTGATATTTTGGTAAGCAAGCTGCTTGGTTCATTTGGTGATAATGAACTGTCTCCTAAGTGCTTATATGGGGCACAACAATTTTAAAAATGAATACGACATTTCCATTCCATCATCATACACAGGATTTATTGAGCCAATTACAACATCAAATATTCACAATGATGTCAAATATCATAAAGACACTATAATTTTTGAAACCGATTATGTTGTGAAACTTCAAAGTATAGCAAGATTAGCTCCACCACGACCTGTTTTCACATTTACGCATCCTAGATTTTCTCCCAAAATAGACAATCGTCGGTATAGGAAGCTTCTCTTTGAGCTTCCTGTAGATATTGGATCAACATTAGTGCATGGTTTTGATGGATACTTTGATGCTACAAATATATTCATTGAACAGTCTACAACAACACCTAACGTGTTTAGTTGGTTCACAATTTTCTTCCCACTTCGTAAACTCATTTATTTGTCAGTTGGTTCAGTCTTGGATGTTCATTTCTAGCATTGTGTAGGTGCTACCAAGGTTTGGTATGAATGGTTTGTCACCTCTCCTTCAGTTTCGTCTATTCACAATTGTGGTGGTAGTGGGATACTGCGACTGATGTATGGAGAAGGCCATCATATAAGTACATCGATTTGACGTTGTTTTTTATGTTACAAAATGGTGATTAGAGGATAGCAAATTCTGTCAGGATTATTCAAAGTCTAGAGATCAAAACTCAAGAGAATACGCAAGTTATTGATGTTGGTTTAGTGCCTCGTTCCATGCTTTTCATTTTGAAGGATGATCTGGTTGAGTTTGTGAAAGTTGGTGATGATATTGTAACTAGAAAAGATGTTTGATGAGACCTTGAGATAGTGTTGTTCGCGAATAATATAAGTAGGGATGATGAGTTGAAGACAGTAATCGGTATATTAGAGGAGGTTATTGAGCGATCTGAACAGTTTTGGGTGCACTTCAAAGACAATCCATTGAAGGATGGTGGATTYCCTTGTTGAAATTTGCAACACAAAAGAATATATGAAAGGATTAGTTGTTTTATAAATATAAACGAAATTTGTCATATAAATTCTTTCTAATAATAGAAGGCAGTTTGGTCGGTTTGCACAAATTCGTTCACTTTGAAAAACGACCGTAACTACTCAAACTTCCCTCCAAACAATATAAAAGAGGCAGCCTACAACCAGCCAAGGGGAGGAAAATTTTCAAAGAGGATAAAACTTTGACAGAGGTATGCTTGGAGTAGTGAGGTTTTTCTTTTAGATTTATCATTTATCCTCTCTTTCAGTAGGGATTGACGAGATTGTTGGCATCAAGGGTTTTTCTGAAGCAGCAAATGGACGAAACGAGGATAAGCTATGTTGGTTTTATGTAAGGTGAAATATATTATTGTCAGTTTGTTGTATTTAAGCCCGAATTGATTTCAATGTTGATCAGTTTCTGATGTGCAGGTCCTCACCTTGTGTTATCACCGCCATCGCTCCAGCCCATTTTGGCTAAGATTTCTTCTTTATTTTTGCTCTTGGTCTTTCTATTGTAGCCTTGTTCTAGAATTTCTAAAGACCATATACCTGACCCAAGTCTTCACAGGGATTTGTAATTCCGGAACTCCATGAATTGTATGAGGATAAATTTTAACTTGAGATCAAAATCCTTACGCTTTAAATTTGTTTCTTATTTGTTTCTATCATTTTGTCTTTCTCCATCTTTATTAATTCAACACTTTAAATTCAAAATAAAATAAAAAAATTCAAAAGAAAATTAAAAAAAAAAATCAAAAGAAAATAATGCACTATGGTTATTGTAACATGATGTATATATGTTCCTCTCATTTTAGTTTTTTTTAGGTATAAGCTTTTGTTATTTTTTTTACTTTTGTAATCAATTTTGTTTTAACTAATTGTTTTTTATTAAAATACCAATCCTTACATTGTTCTATAACTAATGTTTTATAATCAAATTTTGGTAGTTAGTAAATCAATTTCCTGCTTAATAAGATTACTCTTCTAATTAATCACTTTGATACTAACTTTCTCTAGCTTCTGGTTAGTTTTTCTTTAGTTACTTTTTGCTAAAATAAATGAAAAAMATTACTTTAGTAACATTCTCTTTAGTTGTTTAAATACTTTTAGGATTTAATTTCGTTATTACAAATGTATAAACTCCAACATAAAAGCGTAAAAATCAAATATTACTAAAAAGTAAAATTACAAGGCAAAGGAATTCACGCTTGGATTGTAGGTTAGGGGAAATTTGGCCTAGGGTTCAATGTGCCTTCTTGTCTGGGGATTTAAGCTTAGGGTGATATTCCTGTCTCTTCTCACCTAGCCCCACGAGAGGTTGAAATGTTGATGTTAGGGACTCTCTAGTCCCTTGACGTCAACAGGTTTTACACATATGGAGTTGTGATGTTTGCAATGAGAGTGTTGACAATGACAGAGCAAACAAGAAAGAAAGAAAACCTACCTTCTCTGAGCCGCATCAAAAAATTGATATCATGTTGGATGGAAAGAATTAATGTGTTAAAGGGTTTAATAACTCAATTGACTAACTTATCAAGAAGGAAGAATGAAGCATATTAAAAAATCCTTGATTTGGATATTGTTGGAACCACCATTGAACTCACGGACCCAAAATATATTT
>JZKD02S0774344.1:424740-437598 GCA_000966675.3 Picea glauca | reverse complement strand
GCATAGAACTAACTCTAGCGAAAGAAGACCTATTGAAGTCATCTATATTTAGAAGAATTCGGGTACCCAAATGTGATTAAAACCATAGCAAAATGTTGTTGATCGAGGAGATCCAACTTTGCATTATTTATACCATTGTAACAATGATGAGAGTATTGAGTGCCCCAATCATAGCAACAACAACTTCCCTATATTTAGGGATCTATTAGAACGCCAAATTTTGTAGAATCCCATTCAACTCTAGCACGCTTACTTCCATGTAGACCTTGGTCATTGCTCAATTGACCTATTAACCTGTGCATTGTTTTCCCCTATTGGGCTGGTGATTGTTTTTCTGAAAGCATTTATTTGTAGAGAAAATCCCGGATCTGGGTTGAAAGTGATGTAGGCAACTCATGCAACTACTATGTGCATCCAAATCGATACATCGTAGCAAGGGGATTGGAGACACAACTCCATGGAGGATTTCCAATGGCCATCTCCAACACAATGTAGACAAGAGACTAAATATCTAAATCAAACCCCAGCTCCATCTAGTTCACCACCTCTAGATACATGCACTCAGGTTCCCTCTCAATTGCAAGGCCTCCATAATTCTCATCACCAAACCCCTATTGGTAGAGACAAATTCAACAAGATTCACACGAGCATTTTGTACAATCCCCTCACTATGAAGGTAATCTGTAATGTTCATGACTTGGCTAGTCTAGGAAAATTACAGTGGTATCAGAGCTTTAGTCCTGCCAGCCTGTGACTAAAGACGATGAGTGCAGTGGAAGACCCAGAGGGTCGTGAGCATTTAGGTGACAAATATGTCACTTACAACAGGAGCAAGGAAAGAAGGCCTAGGCCCGACTTTCCTCCTTTCCCTCCCAGCTCAGAGGAAGAGGAAGAGGCGCATAGGGAAGCAGAGAAAAGGGAAGAGCGTGAGGCAGAGAGGATGCTAGGAGACAGATATGAGCGACCAGAGGGCAGTGGTAAGGCCCCCATGGAGCCAGAGGCAACCTTCATGCAGGTTATCAGCGATATGGTAGCTAGTCAGCGGGCCATGACTCAGTTCTTGGCACAGGTGGTTGATAGATTGGCTATAGTGGGCACCCCGGGCACACACGCCCCACATGCAACACAGGGGAACTTGGGGGAAGGCAGTAGACCCCAATCTCCTACTCGCACATACACCTCTTCGAGTAGGATTCCCAGACCTTTGTTTCCCAGTTTCCAGAGGGCACCCCCAGTAGCAACATAGAGGCTGCCCACTCACGCAGAGGACATTGCAGAATATAGGAGGGAGTATGCAGCATTGGTTGGTGACTTCCATCAGGACATGACCCTAGTCGAGTATTGTGGGCTCAGACTCGGGAATCGCCCTAGAGAGCCACAGAGAGGAGGACCGCAGCAGCAACAGGGGCATAACATTGATTTCATCTGGAAAGCTGGTAAACTCACCATACCTTCTTTTGACGGATCGTCCAAATGCATCGCCAGAGCTTGGGTACATAAGCTAGACACATACTACAAGCTCAACCAGATGACCGAGACAGAGGCCATCAGTTTCACTACCGTACACTTGGAGGGTGAGGCACACGAGTGGTGGCATTATGGGTTGGTAACATTGGGTCACAGACTCACAGTCGCATCACCTCATATAGGGAGTTCATAGAGAGACTCATGGACATGTTTGATAGGAGGGATCTCGAGATCCACTTCAGGGATCTAGCCCAATTGAGACAAACTGGTACAGCAGAGGTGTTCATCACGGAGTTTCAGCGGGTAGCCGTGGCAGTGACAGATATATCAGAGCCCAGGATGATCATGCTATTCACAGAGGGACTCACAGAGCCTTTGAGAGGATGGGTGAAGGCATACAGGTCTCATACCTTCCAGGATGCCATCCTACGCACTCGAGATTTGGCAGACTCAGTGCCAAAGACTAAACCCTTCTCCAAACCCTTCGTACCACAGAAGGATCGAGACAGGAAGCCATTCCAGAGAGAATGGAAGGGCAAGGAAAAGCTGGATGATGAGACGAGGCGAGAGCTTACGAGGAAGAAGCTTTGCTTCAACTACATAGACCCTTGGGTCCCAAGCCACAGGTGCATGGGCAAGAGAGAGATTCACTATATTGAGGTGGCAGCAGACAATGACCCTTGGGTCCCAGGCCACAGGTGCATGGGAAAGAGAGAGATTCACTATATTGAGGTGGCTTGGAGATGGGGTTTAGAGACTGTGATGGGAAGAAGGTTGTTCTGAGATGTATGTCGACAGGAGCACCCAGGACAGTTTCAGCCAAGAGGATGGAGAGGATATTCAGACATGGGGAGGTATCATATGCCATAGAGTGCTTGATCACTACGCGGAAGGATTCTGAAGGTCGACAACATTATCATACTAAGATCAGGAATTTGTTGGGACAACATCAACAGGTTTTTGGGTCGATTCCACCAGGGAGACCACTTGACAGAGGGTTTGAGCACACCATTGAGTTGGTGGAGGGGGCCAAACCTATGATCACACCCCCCTATCGTCATCCCAGGAGGTTCAAGGATGAGATAGAGAAAGCAATCAAGGAATTACTAGCGATGGGATACATCAGACCGAGCAACAACCCATTCGCCTCTTCAGTTGTCTTAGTTCTGAAGAAGGATGGCATCATGAGGATGTGCATTGATTAATGTGCCTTGAACAAGAAAACCATCAAGAACCGGTATCTTATCCCACGCATTGACGAGTTGATGGATGAACTGCATGCGGCAGTTTTCTTCTCAAAGATTGATCTACGCTCTAAGTATCATCAGATCAACATCCAAGAGCAGGACATAGAGAAGAAGACATTTCGATTTCACTTTGGACATTTCGAGTTTTTGGTTATGCCATTTGGGCTAACCAATGCACCTGCTACATTCCAGTCTTGCATGAATTACATATTCAGGGATCAATTGAGGAAATCAGTCTTGGTTTTCTTCGACAACATCTTGGTCTATAGCAAGACATGGCAAGAGCATATAAGACACTTGAGGTATTGCGCATCATGGAGGCACAGTCATTATATGCCAAAGAGTCCAAGTGTGAGTTCGGTATGACAAAGCTACTTTACTTGGGCCACATCATCAGTGCACAGGGGGTACAGGTGCACCAGGAGAAGATCAGGTCCATTCTGGATTGGCCAATGCCCAGGAACGTGACAGAGTTGAGGAGTTTCTTCGGGCTGTGCAGTTATTACATGCAGTTTGTCTGGGGTTTTTCTCAGCTTGGAGCACCGCTGACGGATCTTACCAGGCATGGGGCTTTCATCTGGATTGAGGAGTCATAGAAAGCCTTTGATCACATGAAGGAAGTAATGGGCACTCGTCTAGTGTTGGCATTACCAGACTTCACCTTGCCATTTGTACTAGAGTGTGATGCATTCAGCGAGGGTATCGGGGCAGTTTTGATGCAAGGAGGACACCCCATTGTATTCGAGAGCAGGAAGCTCAACCATCTCGAGAGGTTGTACTCTATTTATGACAAGGAAATGTTGGCAATCATGCATGCCTTGACCAAATTCAGACAATATTTGGTGGGTAGCAAATTCGTGGTCAGGATAGATCACAATAACTTGAAGTATTTCCTTGAGCAGAAGGACCTCAGTGAGCGCCAACAGAAATGGGTGATGAAGGTACATGCATTCGACTTCGACATAGAGTATGTCAAGGGGAAGAAGAACATTGTGGTCGATGCACTATCGAGGAGACCTGCGACATGTTCTTTGATGGAGATTTCAACAGATTGGAAATCCCACTTGTTAGTGGAATATTCCAAGAACAAGTTTGTTTGTGGGGTTATGGATGGGCAGATACAGGATGACAAGTATAGGGTCATTGATGATGTCATATTCTACAAGGACAAAGTCTACTTGGTGCCAGATTTGGGGCTCAAGAAGAAGATCCTCACAACAGTTCATGATTCACCGCTAGCAGGCCGTCGGGGGTTTTTCAAAACCTACAGACAGATCAAGGAGAATTTCTCATGGAAGGGCCTCAAACAGGACATTATGAGACATGTCAGTGAGTGTGTGACTTGTCAGTATAACAAGTCAGAGCATGCATTTCCAGCAAGGCTACTTCAGCCACTCCCCATTCCAGAGCAGAAATGGGAGAGTATATCGATGGACTTCATCACAGGCCTACCCAAGGTCTAGGGTAAGGATTGTATCTATGTAGTGGTCGACAGATTGACCAAGTTTTCTCACTTCTATGTCATACCGACAAAGTACACCGTAGTTCAGGTAGTCGATCTATTCTTTAGGGAGGTCTTCAGACTTCGTGGGTTGCCAAGGAACATCGTCAGTGACAAGGACAGTCGGTTCATGGGGACATTCTGGAGAGAGTTGTTTCAGTTGGTGGGGACAGAGCTGACACCCAGCACCAGCTATCACCCTCAGGCAGATGGGCAGACCGAGATTGTCAACAAGTGGGTTGAAGGATATTTGAGGAACTATGTAGGGGGACAACAAAGAACATGGGTCAAGTGGCTACATTTAGGAGAGCATTGCTACAACACCACTTTCCACATGTCCATTGGATATGATGCTCCCACTTTGGTAGACTTGGTTTTCGGGGAGAGTAGAGCTCCCAAGGCCAAGGATTGGATCATAGAGAGTCAGGAGATTCTCAAGTTGTTGAAAGAGAACTTGCAGACGACACAAAACCGACAGAAGATGAGTGCGGACAGGCACAATATAGAGCGCAACTTCGAGGTTGGGGATCTGGTTTTCTTGAGACTCCAACCTTACAGACAGTCATCTCTGAAGAAGAGTGGGGTCGAGAAGCTCAAGCCTGGATTTTATGGCCCTTACAGGATCATGCACCGAGTAGGCGAGGTTGCTTATGAGCTAGAGCTTCTAGAGGGGAGCAAGATTCATAACGTGTTCCACGTATCTTGCCTCAAAAAGGTAGTGGAACAATTCATTAGCACATCAAAGGAGCTTCCCCCATTGGATGAGGAGGGACAATTGGAGTTGGTTCCGGAGGAGGTTTTGGAGTCCAGGGAGCGGAAACTAAGGAGCATGGTCATCAGAGAGTGTTTGATCAGATGGAGACGGCTTCCAGTAGAGGATGCTACTTGGGAGAGCGAGTAGGTGTTGCAGCACCCTGGATTGGTATTGCTTGAGGACAAACAATTTCGGGAAGGGAGGACTGTAATGTCCCTTTCCAAATAGGAGCTCCAAAGAGGAGGCTTAATGGTCTAAACCGCCCCGTTAGACTATAGCTAGGGACAGAAAAGGGGTAAACATGGTTACTAGAGGTCACTCCAGTCAAAGGTGTTATGTTCGGAAAGTGACATTGAGCTAAAAGTGGTTAAAAGCGCTTTTAAGCCAATATGAGCTAAAAATAGAACAGACGAGCTAAAATTAGAAGTCAACAACGAATTAGGGTTTCAACAGTGAATTAGGGTTTAGAAAAGCTATAAGAGAAGGGTCTGTGACCTAATTCATCATTATGCAGATTTTGACTTGTCATTGAGGAGAGAGGCACATCGCAGGAGAGATAGTTCAGTGGATTCCAGGAGGAAGACATCAGTTGGATGATTTCAGTGTTGAGAGACACCCTAGTCATCGGGAAGATCACACAGGTCTTCCATCATTCTTCAGCAACAGTTACATAGGGTCCAACAGCAAGGGCGCACTTATCCAGGGTGAGGGTGCGGCTTCTGAGGAGGCTCAGTGGGTTGACTTGTCCCATCCAGGGAGAGTTCAGAGATTCCCCTTCGAACCAGTTGAGAGGAAGGCAAGGCGCATCTTTCGCTTGGTTCCTCGTCAGATTTCGACGGAGGAATCATCTGGAGCGCATTTTCCAGAGTTGGGAGTGCGACACTTTTGGCGGACACATTCAGGGTTCCCGAGCGATCATTAGATCAGATCTAGGGAAACCCTTTTGACCCATTTCCCAGTAGGCCAAGGCGGTCATTTTGAGATACATCTCAGCAGATTCCGACGGTGGAATCACTAGGGCATAGTTTTCCAGTGAGAGAGGGGCGCATTCGCCCAGGGAGATCCATCCAGGGTCCTGACACACCAGCAGAGGGGCCGATCAGTCACCAGGACTGAGAGCTAGAGCAGGGTGCACCATTTGAGACAGTTTCCAAGCCATTCCGAGAGGTTTAGCCACCAGGGCAAACTTTTCAAACTTTCAGCAGTTATCGTGCGAGCTGCCACAGTTCCAGCTCATCCATTGATCCCACAGTGCTCATCTATTATCGGGTATTATCATTTAGTTTGCTTATTGTATTCCGGATAAGATCCTTTTGTCATTTGATCTAACCGAGTGATTCATTTTATTCAGCGGCATTCGGCATTTGTACTCCGCAGAGATATCATAATATAAACTTTGCAATCTTTTGTCGCATTTGTTATTTGTGTGATCATTTATATGTTGTAAACCATTAATCCTACACACACATTAGCAACATTTCCTAGACTAGCCAACTCAGGAACATTACATAATCACTCCTGCCACATGTGTAGGAACTGATCATGGATGCATTCGATTGTCTAGTTCGTAGTGACACATTGGAAGTGCTTTTCTTTGCTTTATTTAATGTGCATTTTTTTATTTGGTTCTTGCTTTGGCATCAAGAGAGATAACGGTTGTTACTTGGTACGTGCACCCAAAATTCTCTAGGCAAACTAGATGAAAGTTGGAAGTGTGATGATAGCCCCCTTCAAAATACTTGTAGAACCGAATTTTCGAGATGTGGAAACACATGGGTGAAGGTTGAAGGTTACCATTTAATACCATGGGTGAGAGAAATAGGAAATAAGTTGTATGGTTACCAAATTTCATAATAGAAGCCTCACATTTCTCCTTAGATCCTATCCATTAAACCTACCATGTTCCTCTTTAAGAGCATATTGTATGGGTTATGTGATGCTTGGAAAATCATTGTGTGCGATCACCTTTACTACTTCAACATACCTTAGTTCAATATTCATTCAGATGCATTGTCTACCAACCTTGACTAACTGCTCTTTATCCCTTGGATGCAACAATCATGGTGTACATGTGTCATGATTTATAACCTAATACATGCAACATTTTCAACAAAAGAAATGTAAAAAATTAATGGCCTTCTAAAGCTTCCATATCTTTATCTTCTCCCTAGTCTTAAACATCCACTATAGGCATATTGTTCATCTATACCATCTTTTGTTTCCTTTTGATCTTATCTATTATAATTTGGAAGCACCTCCATGAAGGATTGCTAGTGGCCATCTCTAGTGCAATGCAAAAAAAAGACCAAATATCAGAAGTAGACCCCAACTCCACTTGGTTCACCACCTTTGGAGACTTCCATTGAGGGTTCCTCCTCAATTGTAGATCCTTTAGGCCCTTCTCCTGTCTCTAAGTTTCAATTGTCAAACAAGGGTTTGTTGTTGTTTTATAAAAACAAACTGTTCAAGAACTTCATAGTTGTTTTGTTACGGTTACATAGGCCTTTTAGGTGCTCTAGCGTGTAGTTTTTGTCACCAAGATGTTAGCACATGCATACCATAAAATATGTAACACACTTAGAGATATTTACTGCTGAAAAAATGTTGTTCTAAACACTAACATACATGAAAATGAGCACATGTATTTTTGGTCAACATGACCCTAGATAAACCCCCCTCGGGGAAAACCAGTTTGGAATGAGTGTATATATGTGGAGAATAGAAGGTGGAATACAACAAGTACATGAAACAAATGAACCTGATACAATAACAACTTGTCTCAAGCTGCAACACAAGTCCAAGAGATAGAGATGCACCCTCCTCACAAGTTGCCCAATCCACTGAAATGAAGCGTCCTTGCTCCTGGAAGCTCTGATGGAGAAACCCCATGCAACTCTGAATATGTGAGCTACCTCTTCACTGAAACTGTCCTCAAAGCAATCTGACCACTGCAAGTCCTCCCTGCTATAAGTGCGCCCTCCTCCAAGCAAGATCAACTCCCACAAATAAATGAGGGTCTAATCCTCCTGGCTACCTCCATGAATAGCCCAAGCTTTCCTCCTGGCTACCTCCATAAATGAGGGGCGCCCAAGCTTTCCTCAACCATAGCCACCATCCTCTCCTCGATGCTCTCTCTCAAACTCTCCAAGAGAACATAAGAGTGAAATGAGCTCCTCTTTGCCCTTTGCGCCCCTCTTGAACCTCCATAAGGAAACCTAAATATTGGATGGATGAGATCATCCTATCTCATCTCCAATCTAAGGTTGAGATCATCCCATAATAATCTCACTCAAAAACCCACTTTGGCTTAAGTTCCCTAAGTTCACTTTATGTCTCCTAATTCACCCACAAAGTGAATTAATAGTAATTTAGGCTAAAATGACCAAATTTCACTTTTGACTTAAATCTCCTAAGTCAAAGTGAAATTAGACATAATTTCAATGCACAAAGTACATAGTACTTCCCACATGTGTTTAGAAGCTCACAAACACAAGGGGAACACTTCCCAAGGTACACAAATCTCAACACTCCCTCTTACCGAGGAAAGTGTTTCTCACCAAGCCCATCTTGTCTTTGAAGTAGACATGTTTGCCCCTTGGCAGGGCCTTGGTGAGAATGTTTGCAATATGCTCGTCAGTCGATATATACTGTAACTGTATTGCCCCTCTCTAAACCCAATCTCTGATGAAGTGAAATCTGATCTCAATGTGCTTCGACTGGTCATGGAAAATTGGATTTTCAGAGAGTTTGATACAACTCTGATTATTGCAGTGTATGACGGTCGGAGGCAACTCCTGACCAAATAATCCTACCAACATCTTACGAAGCCAAATGGCCTCGCAACTGGCCTGATTGGCCGCCATGTACTCTGCCTCGACGGAACTCAAAGCAACTAACTTATGCTTCTGGTTGAACCAGGAAACAAATCCTGACCCCAAACCAAAGCAACACCCTGAGGTGCTTTTCCTATTAGTAGCACATCTTGCCCAGTCTGAGTCGGTGTAGCCAACCAAACTGACCCCATCACCTCTGATATAGTCTAGGCCATAATCAACTGTCCCAGCAATGTACCTCAACACATGTTTTGCCCCAATCCAATGAACACTCCTCGACTCTACCATATGCTGGCTGAGAGTGTTCATGGAAAAACAAATATCTGGTCTAGTGTTGACTAGATACATAAGTGAATTGATCAACTGCCTATAAACTGTAGCATCTACCAACTGGGAATCTGAAGCACAAAGCTTCTTCCAGTTGGTAACCATGGGTGTCGACATAGGTCTACAGTCCTGCATCTGAAATTTGCTCAGAATATCTACAACATACTTCCCCTGCTCGAGAAATATGTGTCCCTCCTCCTGCCATACCTCCATTCCCAGAAAATAGTGCATCAACCCAATGTCACTCATCTCAAACTTCGATGCAAGTCCCAGCTTGTACTCAGCTATGAGATCCTCTGCTCCTGTGATGAACAAGTCATCCACATACGGAATGAGAATGAGCGTGTCCTCACCTCTAATGATGCAATAGAGGTTAGGATCAACATCACTCTTCTCGAAACCCATTTGAAGCAAGTATGTGTCAATACGTGAATACCAAGCTCTGGGAGCTTGCTTCAGACCATAAAGTGCCTTTCTCAAAAGGCACATGTGAGACTCCCTCTCACTCACCTCGAACCCTTGTGACTGCTCAATGTACACCTCCTCCTCTATAAAGCCATTTAGAAATGCATTCTTCACATCCATCTGATGTATGCTCCAACCCATCTTCACCGCTATGGAAATAATACTCCTGATCGAGGTGTATCTCGCAACTGGTGCGAATGTCTCATCATAATCGACTCCCTCTATTTGAGAGAATCCTTGCGCCACAAATCGGGCCGTGTGTTTCTCTATGCTGCCATCTGCAATATACTTGGTTTTGTACAACCACCTGGAAGTCACAACTGACTTCCCCACTGGCCTCGAAATCACCTCCCAAACATCGTTGCGCACAATGGACTCATACTCCTCCAGCATGGCCTCTCGCCAAACCTGTTGGTCTACTGCCTGTGCAAATGTTTGTGGCTCAATATCTGAGATACTCATCACTAAAGCCAAATAGGATCCAAGCCTCACTGGAGGTCTACTCTCTCTGAACTGTCTCTTGGTCTCTCCTACGTTCTCCTTGGCTTCCTTCAGGGTCTCCTGAAACCATCTAGGTCTCCTCTTCCCTGAATTAGTCAATGGAGAAGTAAGATCTCCCTGCCCAAGAGTATCTGCCTCATGTCTATTCTCAACACTCTGAGATCTTGAAGCCTATGCCCCCTTTGACTGAACACCCTTTGACTGTGACTCTGAAGTTGTGCAAGGTGACCCTGTCACCCCTGAAACTAGCGTACTAGAAACCTGAGGCTGTGCTCCCTCTGAGACATCAATCGGTGCCTCTGCATCATCCTCCACACTGACTCTCGACTTGAGAGATCTTTGAAAATCCATACCCTCCTCAAATCTGACATCTCTACTCACCACCTCTCCTCAGTGATGGAATGTAGATACGATAGGCTTTGGAAACCTCTCAGTATCCAATTAGAATACCCTGCTAGGTTGTGGGGTCTAGCTTTGTCCTATTCTCTGAGGGGACATGAGAATAGGTGAAGCACCCAAAAATCCTGATGTGCTCGACATCGGGCTTCCTACCAGTGAAGGCCTCCTCAGGAGTCATCTTCCCCAAAATCCTGTTGGGACTCCTGTTCTGCAGGTAAACTGTAGTAGCACTCATCTCTTCCCATAGGTAAAGAGGCAAACTCTGATCATGCAACATAGATCTCGCTGCACCTATGATCGCCATGTTCTTCCTCTCGACAACCCCATTTTGTTGGGGGTTGTAGGGTATGGCCATTTGTCTTATGATCTCAACATGGGCACATAAGTTTATAAACTAAGTGGAGGAATACTCTCCTCCGTTATTTGACCGCAAGACCTTGATCATCTTTCCAGTCTGGTTCTCCATAAGAGCTTTGAACTCTTGGAACCTCTTGAAGACCTCACTCTTGGTTTTCAGGAAATAGATCCAGGTCTTCCTTGAGTAGTCATCAATGAATGTGAGATAGTACTCACGACCACTCAAGGACGCCCTAGAGATAGTACATGTGTGTGTACTAAATCCAGTATCCCAGTTGACCTAGTGTCACTGCTGGGGAACGAGGCCTTGGTAAACTTACCAAGCGCACACCCTCTGCAAACATCTTGATGCTCTGTACTGATCTGTGGCACTCCCGTCACAACCTCTCTCAGTTCTCCAAGAGCCCCATGATGAAGGTGAGTCATCCTCCAATGCCATAACTCACATAAATGTCTGCTACTGTCGCTGCTCACTGCCAAGCCATGAAGAGGCTGAAAAAACAATCTGAACAGTTTCCCATCCCTCACTCCAATCCCATCCCTCACTCCAATCACCTATACTGAGGTGAGAGAGGACCCCTTAGGGTGTATGAAGACCTCTGTCCCTCTGAAGGACACCTCAAGACCTCTATCCTGGAGGGTGGAAACTGAAATCAAATTCTTCTTCAGTCCAGGGACATAGATAACATCCCTGAACGATATAGGTGGCATGATGTCTCTTTGAAAGGTAACAATGCCAATCCCAGCAACTCTGACCAAGGAGTCATCATCGAGAGCAATCTCCATCCCGACCTCTGTGTCTCTAAGATCAATCAAATGCTCCCTTACTCCAGTCATATGGCTCGAACCCCCGTTGTCTATATACCAGATGGTGCCATCTCAACTGAAGTGCAACATATGAGGAAAGCACACTCTCTCTCAAACATAGTTTGAAACTCTGCCTCCTCTGCTGTAGCTGCGATACCACCCTTCTTCTTCTTCCTGTTGGGACACTGCCCAACATAGTGCCCCATCTTCTTACAAACAAAGCACTTCACTTTGCTCATATCTCTCTTTTTCCCACTACTGCTCTCTCCTTGTGGTGGGGCCCCAAACTTGGGACCCTGTCGACCTCCCTTGCCGGTCTTCTTCTTGCCCTTTGTCCAAAGAGCAAGATCTTCATCACCCTGCAATGTCTGTTGTTGTCAAGAAGTCTCTGAAGTAAGTCTAGTCTCCTCAGGAACGAAATCATCCCACAATCTCTCCCAAGTGGGCATGATCTCTCTGGCAACAATGCCACGAACAAATGAACCCCATGGTTTGGTGAAGTTGTTTAAGGCTGTGCTCACCATAGAGTCTGGGTTCACTACCTCTCCAACGGCTACAAGATCATCTCTGATCTGGGTGTATCGGCCAAGGTAAGAAGTAACCGACTCATTCTTGAGCATGCGAATGCCCCTGAGTCGATCAAACAGAACCATCTTCTGGTTCTGGTTAGAACTCTAGTAAAGCTTGCATAAAGATGCCCACATCTCAAATGCATAGTCTTTCCCAGTCAAGTGGGGAATGATGTGATCCCTCGCTGCATCACACATCGTCCTCTTTGTCTTGTTGTTCCTCTTCCTTAACTCTGCTAACAAGACGGGAGTAGTAGCAAGAGGAACAACAACAAGCGCCTCAACTATATCCCATAGTTCGAGGTCCTCTAAGACAAAGACAATCCTGGCCTTCCAAGGAGACTAGTTACTAGCTCCAGCTAGCCTATCCTCCACATGCATCTGAGATTCTGACATCACTGCCCACTGCACTCAAATTGATGCTATAACTGCAAAGGAACGCTGCCTCACTCCAGTCAACACAGGTGTGAAAAGAGGCAAACAAACAACGACCTTACTCCTAGCAATATAGGTGTGAAAATAGGTCGTGAAAAAATCAGCCTCACTCCTAGCAAGTAGGTGTGAAAAGAGGCTGACAAAATGTCCACCAACTGTCCTACAACTCTCCACAAAAATTCTGCCAACAAGCTGC
>JZKD02S0774344.1:234347-245239 GCA_000966675.3 Picea glauca | reverse complement strand
TTTCACAAAGACCTTTGTGTTGGAATGTGATGCCTCAGGGAAAGGAATTGGTGTTGTCCTTATGCAAGAGGGTCAACCTTTGGCCTTCACCAACAAGCAACTATCTGAAAGGAATCTGGGCAAACCCATCTATGAAAAGGAAACGTTGGCTATTCTGCATGTCATTGATCTGTGGTGCCCTTATCTCTTGGGGCAACGTTTCCAAATTAAGACAGACCATCAAAGCCTCAAGTATTTTCTGGAACAACGCATTTCCTCCCTGGAGCAACAAAAATGGGTGACTAAGCTCTTTGGATATGATTATGAGATCATTTACAACAAAGGCAAAGACAATGTGGTGGAAGATGCACTTTCTTGAAAATATGAAGAAGAAGGATCCCTTTTTTCTCTTTCCTTCATTGTACCAGATTGGCTCCAAGCCATTCGCCAGGAATGGCTATAAGATCCCAAAAGTTTGCATCTGATCCAGCAATTGCAGTCCAATGTTCCATCTCCCCCAGGGTACTCTTGGCTCTAGGATGAGCTTCGATACAAAGGCCGTTTGTATTTAAGTAAACAATCAAAGCTTAAATCCACAGTACTTTCTGAGCTTCATGCTACACCCACAGCGGGGCACTCTGGTTTCACCAAAACATATGACAGGGTCAAACGTTCTTTTTTCTGGGATGGTATGAAACAAGACATCCGTAATTTTGTCGCTGAATGTGATGTATGTCAATGCAACAAGGGAGAAACAGTCAAATCTCCGGGCACACTACAACTGCTTCCGATTCCACTTGCTATTTGGAAGGACATCTCTATGGACTTTATTACCGACTTACCCAAATCGGGAAATAACTTAGTCATAATGGTGGTTGTTGATCGCCTTTCCAAGTATGCTTATTTTTGTGCTCTTCAACACCCATTTATTGCATCCATAGTGGCTCAAATTTTCATGGACCAGGTCTTGAAGCTTCATGGTATGCCGCACTCTATTGTTTCTGATTGTGACCCAACTTTCACAAGCAATTTTTGGCAAGAACCGTTCAAGCTACAGGGCACCCAATTGCATCTCAGCACAGCTTATCATCCCCAAACTGATGGTCAAACGAAAGTTGTCAACAAGTGTTTGGAAACATATCTGAGGTGTTTTGACTCTGAAAAGGAAAATTAGTGGGCTCAATGGTTACCCCTAGCTGAATAGTGGTACAACACTTCCTACCATACAACTACATGCATGAGTCCTTTTGAAGCAGTATATGGACAGAAGCCACCTTCAGTTCTCTCATACTTACCGGGTACCTCAAAGGTCCAGGCGGTTGACCAAACACTTACAATTCAAGAGGCTATTCTCCATACCTTCAAAGAGAACTTGGTCATGGCACATAATTGCATGAAGCAACAAGTAGATCAAGGTCGCTTTGAACGTCAATTTGTAGAAGAGGATCAGGTGTTTCTGCGACTGCAACCTTACAAGCAAACTTCCCTCAAGGTCGAGCATTGTCAGAAGCTAGCGCCCAAATTTTATGGTCCTTATACAGTTCTCAAGCATGTGGGACAAGTCTCCTATCCATTAGCTTTGCCCAGTCGTTCGAAGCTACATCCTATTTTTCATGTTTCATGCTTAAAGAAGGTGATTGGAACTAGGTGCCAAATTCAAACCAACCTTCCCGATTTAGCTGAAGAAGGATCCATTTGGCTACAGCCAGAAGTAGTTTTGGACAAGCGTGAGCGTCGCCTGCATCAGAGAACCATCAAGGAAGTGCTAGTCCAGTGGAAAGATACAACTCCAGCAGATGCCACTTGGGAACCAACTACCATTTTGCAGCAATTTCCACATCTCAAGCCTTGAGGACAAGGTTGTTTTTAAGGGGGCAGACATGTTAGGGTCCTAACCCGCACATAGGTAGAGCAATATATTCAGATGTAATAAAGGTCAATGTTAATAAGGCCTTTCAATAAAATAGAATAAGGTGGATGTAAGAAGACCTAATAGAAGCTTCCGCTTCTAGAAGGATCTTCCTCTAGATGCTTCTTTTGATAGTCATATTTAGTATAAATAAGGGTCGAGGGTATGAAAACCCTAGCTTGGAGATTATTGTAATAGAGCGTTGCTCGACTGGAGGTTGCCCCCTCGAAGAGGCCCGTGAAAATTTCTTTTTGAATCAAAGTGTTATTTATGTTGTTGTTCTTATATCATTTATGTGTTATTGTGGAGATTATGTTGGTTATATTACTGTTATTTTGCCATTTCTAGCATTTCATTTTTGTTCCGCATACTTTTTATATCTGGTATATTGCAAGACAATACTATGGCATCAAGGGACAAGACATATTGGAGAGAAGGGTCTTCAAGAATTACATAGTGAAAGTATGGTTGAAGGTATATATGATTGCTCATTAGATTTTGATTTTATATGAACATTGTATATATGTTAAACATAATTGGGTAAGATTCCCATCTAGTGCTACATGAGTAAAAGGAATCATCGAGTTGATACATAATGTTGTGTTTGGACCTACGCTTGTTTCATCACTAAGTAAATCCATGTACTATGTTTCATTCATACATTATTGCTCGAAGAACACACAGAGCTATTTCCTTTGAAATAAATATGAGGTTTTCAGTAAATTTAAAGGATTTAAGGTTGTTATAAAGAACCAGAGAAAGAAGAAAATAAAAGGTGTTGAAGAGAGATAACGGTGGAGAGTTTTGTGGAAATGAGTTTGAGGAATTATGTAAGAAGTGTGGAATAGCAAGCCAAAAGACTACTCAAAGCGCACCTCAACAAAATAGAGTTGTAAAAAGAACGAATAGGACGTTAACGGAAAAGGCAAGAAATATGCTCACTGGTGTAGGGTTATTATAGGAATTATGGGTAGAGGCGAAGGATATTACATCTTACTTGGTAAATTGATTACCTACATCAACGTTGGTTGACAAAACTCTACATGAGGCACTGACCAGTAAAAAAACCTCTCTTCAACATCTCAGAGATTTTGATTATGATGCTTATGTGCATGTTCCAAGGGAAAATAGGAGTAGGGTGGATAATAAATATTTAAATTGTATTTTTATTTGTTACAAAGATGGCATAAAAGTTTATAAACTTTGGAACCCAGTAACAAAGAAGATTGTTTACAGTCGGAATGTAGTGTTTAGAGAGATTAAAATGGTTCCCAAACAACAAGTCCAACCAATGGAAGAAGAACCAGAGACAACAAAGTTTGAGTTGGAGGGTGAAGAATCTAACTTAACAAAAGAAGATGAACCATAAGAGGAAGAACCTTAGACTATAGCCTCAAGGAGATCGATTTGAGAAAGAAGGCAACCATAAAGGCATACCCCACCTCATTTTTGTTATAGTTTTGTTCTATCTATTACAAATGATGTAGCAATTGGGTGTTTAAGAAGAAGTTCAATGCAAAAGGTAAGGTAGAGAAGTAGAAAGCTTGCCTAGTAGAAAATGGATATTCCCGGGTGGAGGGAATTGATTTTTGTGAGATTTGTTCTCCTATTTCTAAATTAACTTCTATTAAATTTATTTTGTCTGATGTTGTTAGTTTTGATTTTGAAGTAGAGCATATGGACATGAAGGCAACATTCCTACATGGGAATCTTGAATAATAAATCTACATCAAACAACTAGAAGGTTTTGAAGTGAAGGAAATAAGGAGTTGGTTTGTGAGCTGAAGAAATCCCTTAATGGATTAAAACAATCTCCAAGAGCATGGTATCAAAAGTTTGATACTTATATATTGGGAGTTGGTTTCTCAAGAAGAAAAGTTGATCACTATGTGTATTCCAGATAGGTTGGAGATCATTTAATTTATGTAGTCTTGTATGTTGATAATATGTTTCTAACTAGAAGCATGATCCAGGTGGATATTGGTGGCCACCCACCTATTCTAACTATCTCCTCATGTCCGTTTTTTGTTCAACACGTTCTTCTGTATTTCTTTGTAATTGTGGGTTCTACACTTCTAGGGTTGTTTGAAGCCCCACACATCCTCCAGGTGGATACGGGTGGCCTCTCGCCTAATCCAACTGGCTTATTTGGTATGTTTTCATGTCAACACATCTTGTTATACTTCCCAGACCTTTTTGGGGCCCTAAACGTTGTTTTTTTTGGCTCACCATTGTCAAATTGTAGATGGAGTCAAATTTTGATAGTGAAATGTGTAGTTCTCTGAAATCCCTTTCCAACGGGCTATCATGCACCTAAAACAAAGGTCGTACGCAAAAGTTACGACCCTTGGAAGTTGAGGTACCAAATTACACCAACTTACCCATAGGGCCATCATGACTTTTGGCGTTTCACCTTCTAGGGTTAGGTTTTTGGATGTCTAGGGTTTTGGCATTCATCAGTAATATCAAAAAGGCCTCTAGAGCCTCATTGTAATGCATTCTGCTCAGACGGATGTGTGTAGTAGTCACATCTCTTCTCAAAGATAGCTACCACCATTCGAGTAAGTGTTTCAGTTTTTCAGTTTTGCAGTTTCAACCTATTTCATTATTTTATAGAAGATATTGTTCACTATATATTTGTGTTATTCTTCATATCTCTGTGTTTATTGTATTCAGTCTACTAATCGATTCGTTCTGCTCCTCAATCCGGATCAGTGGTATCAGAGCAATCCGCTCTTCATTTATTTTTCTTTGTGCATGTCCCCGACAAGATTTGGGTACAAGAAGTTGGGACTCGAACCAATCAAGCCATTACAAGATCGGTCGCACCGAGCCTGACAATAACCCATGGGGGATGAAAAGAAAGATGATGGAGCAGGAGATCTTATTAAAATATTGCTCGAGGAAGCCATCGCGTGACAAAGGAACAAATGATGGACAACTTCACATAGATCGTTCGACGACTGCCCACAGGAGAAGCATCTTCATCAACTGGCCATGCAACCCCCTTCAAGGTACAGGTAAATTTTGATATTCCATTATTTGAAGGATTGATAGATGCAAATGCTGTAGATAAATGGTTGAATCTACTCGAAGGATATTTTTCGGTCCACAATTTGTTCGATAGGGAAAATAACACTTTTTCACTCCTCAAGGTTGTTCCCCATGTTAAAGACTGGTGGGATACTTACTCTGAGCAAAGGGTCGTGGAGGATTCTACAATGTTTTTGGTGGCCCCTACATGGGATTCCTTCGAGGATGCCATTAAAAAACAGTACTACCGTGTTGGAAGCTACGAGGACCAGTACACCAGATGGACCACCCTACGTCAAGAAAGGAACCAGACAATACCATATTTGACCAATATTTTCCATACCCTATGCACCAAATTGGGTATCAAAGACTTTGAGCATCATCTCATGCTCAAATACCGCGATTGTTTGCATAAATACATTCAAACAAAAATGGAGTTTCTAGACATCGCCTCATTGGGGACGACTTATAAAAATGTTTTCAAGATCGAGCATAAATTTAAGCAAAAAAGGTGAGAGTTTGGATCTGCAAACCCCTCACAGCCGAAGCAGGGCAAAGGTAGCCCCAACCCACACAACAAGGGACCAAGTTGAGATGGTCACCCTTAGGACAACCATTCCAAGCCGCAACACAAGAAGGGCAACAAGAAGACGAAGAAGGACATGGGAAAATGGTGTGAGTGCCATAAAAGTCCTTGGCACAACACCAAAAAATGTCGCTCCAAGTAGTCCCTCATGGCCGAACTGAAGGCTTCCGAGTCAGAGGTCGGTTCTGATTCCGAGTCAAATCCTAAAAGGAGGGAAGCGGATTATCGATGTTGAACCCAGTTCCACTGTCGCTACCACCAAAGTTCGGCCAAGCGAACCAGAATAACCAGAGGAAGGGGAACGCCTCTTTCACTCGCAGATGTGGGTCAAGGGGGCTTCGCTTCATTTCATTGTGTATAGCAGTAGTTAGAAGAACCTAATTTCAATAGAGGTCATCAAGTGGCTGGACCTGCCAATGACATCGCACCCTCAACCCTACACCATCGGCTAGCTTCGCCACAGAAGAGATCTTCATGTCAACCAACAGTGTCGTCTTCCCCACGACATCAAGCCTTTAAAAGATGAGGTATTGTGTGATATTGATCCCCTTGAAGTTTGTGATGTTATTTTAGGACAACCATATTTGTGGAAGTATCATGTTGTGTATGAGTCTAGACCCTGCAGTGTTATTAATACTTTGGGTAGACAATTGTACAGGATCTCAGAGGTAGCGTCGCCTATTGCTATTTCTTTAATCTCTGCTAAACAATGTAGTAAGGTCATTTCACAGACCAGGAAGTTCGTCTTCTTTGTGATCCGTGGTCATAGTAAGAAGAAGGTTGCTGCCACATCTGTGGCCTCCACACAATGCCTCTCTTTGCAGCAGAATCAAGTGAATGGGATTGTGGAAGAATACAGAGACATCTTCTCATCACCTACAGGGGTATCGACACACTGCCAAGTCAAGCATCCAATTGATCTAACCCCTGATGCACCTCTACCTAATGGACCGGTCTATCGACGCTCACTGATGGAGAATGATGAAATCAAGCGTTAGATCCGAGAGCTTCTTCAAAAGGGGCATATCAGATCCAACTCCTCCCCTTGCGAAAGCCCAATTGTACTAGTGCAAAAGAAGGACGGGACTTGGTGACTCTGCATTGATTACAGAGCCTTAAACAAAATCACAGTCAGAAACCGCTACCCCATTCCCAGGATTGATGACCTTCTTGACCAACTCAAGGGGGAAAAGTTCTTCATCAAGATTGACCTGAAGTCTGGCTACCACTAGGTCCCCATTGAACCAACTGATGTATGGAAGACAACCTTCAAGTCTAAAGAAGGTCTCTACGAATGGCTAATCGTGCCATTTGGCTTAACAAATGCACCAACCACTTTCATGAGGTTGATGGATGATGTATTGAGACCCTTCACCAACTTCTTTGTGGTAGTATATTTGGATGACATCCTCATCTTCAACAGAACATGGGAGGAGCACATGCGACATATTCAACAGGTTTTGAGCACTATGTGGCAGCACAAGCTTTATGCCAACTTCGAGAAATGCTCTTTTGGAATGAACAGGGTCAAATACTTAGGCTACATTGTTGATGAGCACGGGGTACATGTTGATCCAACTAAGATCCAAGTCATCTATAACTGGGTAGCCTCGACCACACTAACCGAGCTTCGGAGCTTTTTGGGACTAGCCAACTTCTATTGACAATTCGTGTTGGGATTCTCCCATATTGCATGGGCCCTCAGCCAGGTGACCAAGGGCGGTGGTAGGGCCAAGTTCGTGTGGGGGAAGGAGCAACAATGAGCATTTGATGATCTAAAGCATCGCTTATGCTCAACTCCAATACTCTCCTTGCCCGATCTGCAACAACCATTCGAGATTGAGACTGATGCATCTGACTATGATGTGGGCGTAGTTCTCACTCAACACAAGCATCCAGTGGCATACCATAGTGAGACACTCTTCGATATTGTCCGGAAATACCCCACCTATGACAAGAAAATGTATTTCATTGTACAAGCCTATCGTTAATGGAAACATTACATTCTGGGGAAGGAGATGATCATACACACTGATCACAATCCTCTGTAGTTCATACAGACACAAGGGAAATTGCAAAACGACCACCATAAAAAAATTTCCACCTACCTGCAGCAGTTCCATCTCAACATAAAGTATAAGATAGGTATCTTCAATCGTGTTGCTGACTGCCTCAATTGGCCTCATGTGCCTGCTCTCACCACTGTGCTCCATTCCTGTGGACACGAAGCATTTGAGTGGCCCCAACTTTATCAGGAAGATCCAGACTTTGCCACCACCTATCAGCTTTTGGGTACAGGTGCAACTGTCACTGATTTTCACATTCAGGACATAATCTTATGCCACTTGGGACATCTCTGTGTTCCTACAAGCGAGCGTGCAACGCTAGTTTTGGGAAGCCCACTACAGTCGGGTGGCAGGACATTTTGGCGAGGAGAAAATTGTGGCCGTTCTTCAGAAACATTTTTATTCGCCAAAACTTCGATAGGATGTCAACAAGTATATCAGATCTTGCACTGCCTGTGTCATTGCCAAGCCAACCATCAAGACGCAAGGCTTATACACCCCTCTTCCTATTCTGAGAAGCCTTGGGAATCCATCTCAATGGATTACATGTCTGGCTTGTTGTCCACCAAGCAAGGAAATGACTATGTGTTTGTGGTCATTGATCGGTTTTCGAAGATGGCCATCCTCACAACCTGTAAGAAGAATGTTATAGTGGCAAACACTACTAAGCTCTTCTTCAAACAAGTGTGGGACCACTTTGGGATACCACAAACCATCATCTCCGACCGAGACAACAGGTTCCTCAACACCTTTTGGTCGAGTCTTTGGTCTTTGTTGGACACCAAGCTCACAAAATCCACTGCTTTCCACCCCCAAACCGATGGTCAAACAAAGGTCGTCAATCGGATCATTGTGCACATCCTACGCATGTACAATTCTAAGCATCCATGTACATGGGACGAGAGTCTCCCATATGTCCAACAAAGTTACAACAAGGCTCTTCATAGTTCCACCGACCATAAACCATTTCAGGTGGGTCTAGGATTCACACCCTTGGGACCCATTAATGTTGCACTTCCTCTTGCCACCGCACAGACAAACTCTTCCCCTAATTAGTCTACGATCGACAAAGCCACCAGATTCATTGAGCGGATTCAACACATCCGCCAACAGGTCTAGGAGATTTTGTAGAAATCCAATGTTAAGTACAAGCAGCGCCATGATCAACATAGGGTACCACACCAGTTTCAAGTTGGCGACAAAGTCTGGTTACATTTGCAGAAGGAGCGTCTCGCCAGGCCCGATCAGAAGCTTCGCCCACTTCATTATGGGCCTGACACTATCACCAAGGTTGTGGGTGGAATGCTTTTGAGATCAACTCTCCACCCTTCCTTGGTCTGCATCTAGTATACAATGTGGACCTTTTTCGGCCATATTTTTCCCCATTATTGGACACCTCTGAGATCGCAGAACAACTGACACCAACAGAGCTCAACCCTGACTGCATGGAACAAGCATCCACTGATCATATAGTGGACACACAAGCCAAGGGAACTTGCCAACAACAGATCTAGCTTTATCGGGTTGTCAAGGCAGGGCAACTCCTACACCAAGGCAAGTGGCTCACCCGGGGCCAAATCTGACAGAAATTTCCGCACATGATGGGGGAACTCAACGCAATGGAGACCATTTCTACCTAAGGGGGGAGGATTGATCCAGGTGGATATTGGTGCCACCCACCTATTCCAACTAGCTCCTTGTGTCCGTTTTTTGTTCAACACGTTCTTTTGTACTACTTTGTAATTGTGGGTTCTACACTTCTGTGGTTGTCTAAAGCCCCATACATCCTTCAGGTGGATACATGTGGCCTCTCGCCTAATCCAACTGACTTATTTTGTATGTTTTCATTTCAACACATCTTGTTGTACTTCCAGGGTCATTTTGGGGCCCTAAACATTGTCTTTTTGGCTCGCCACAGTCAAATTGTAGACAAAGTTAGAGTTTGACGGCGGAATGTGTAGTTCTTTGAAATACCTTTCCGACAGGATATCGTGCGCCGAAAATGAAGATCGTATGCAAAAGTTACAACCCTTGGAAGTTGAGGTACCAAATTACACTAACTTACCCATAGGGCCCACATGACCTTTGACGTTTCACCTTCTAGGGTTAGGTTTTTGGATGTCTACGGTTTTAGAATTCATGAGTAATATCAAAAAGGCCTCTGGATCCTCATTATAATGCATTCTGCTCAGACGGATGCGCGTAGCAACCACATCTCTTCTCAGAGATAGCTACCACCATTCGAGCAAGTGTTTTAGTTCTGTAGTTTTACAGTGTCAGCCTATTTCATTATTTAATGGAAGATATTGTTCACTGGATATTTGTGTTATTCTTCATATCTTTGTGTTTATTGTATTCAGTTTGCTAATTAGTTCGTTCCACTCCTAAATCTGGATCAAAGCAACAAGGAAATAATCAAGGATGTCAAAACTCGATTGTCTCCTGAATTTGATATGAAAAATATTGGTGTTGCAAATTTCATTTTGGGCATGGAAATTAAAAGAGATTGAGCAAACACAAAATTTTGGTTGAATCAAAGGAAATATGTCGAGGCAATATTGTTGAAATTTAATATGTAGGAATGTAAACCGATCAAGTTTCCTATTCTTGTAGGTGTAAAGTTGTCTACAAATTAGTGTCCTAAAACACAAGAAGAGGTAGAGGACATGTCTCGTATTCCCTATGCAAGTGTTGTTGGAAGTCTTATGTATGTCATGGTGTGTACTAGAACAAACATTGCCCATGCAGTGGGATTTTTGAGCAATTATATATCAAAACTAGGGAAGGAACATTAGATAATTGTAAAGAGGGTCTTCAGATATTTGCATGGCACTTCAGATTATGCAATATGTTACCAAGAAAAACTTGGACCTCACACCGAGAGAGAGAGAGAGAGATCTCAACCACATAATATCTACAAGTGGTTATGCTATTAACCTATTTGGTGGAGCAATCAATTGGATGAGCAAGAGGTAGACCATAGTTGCACTGTAGACTTGTCAACTACTAAAGATGAGTACGTGGTAGTTGCTCATGGAAGTAAGGAAGTTGTATGGAGGAAAATATTATGTTCAGGTATTGGTTTTGTTCAAAAATCATTCAGGATAGGTTGTGACAGTTGAAGTACAATTTTTTTGGCAAAGAACCATGCTTACCATTCCAAGACAAAACATATTGATGTGGAATACCATTTTGTTAGAGACATGGTTGAACACAATAAAGGGTAGTTGGAGAAGGTTGATACCTTGAAGAATGTTGTGGACTCATTAACAAAGTCTATAAGTATTGAGAAGTTCTCTTGGTGTAGAGAATTAATGGG
>JZKD02S0774344.1:189570-234289 GCA_000966675.3 Picea glauca | reverse complement strand
CTGTAGTTATAACTATTATCATGACCAAAACTAGAGACAAACCTACTATGTGATTATTGAAAGACAATGGACCTTTGATAAATTATGTAATGTAAATATTTGGTTATTAATGCAACAGGTAGATGTTGAACTATTGCTTAAGGGTTAGCCTTCATAGGTTACGATGTCATGAGAGGAATGGTGCAAGAGGGAATCTATTACTGGTTGTGTTAACATATAAAGTTGATGGGGGGTGTTTTGTTCTTAGGAAATGGTATTTTGGGCGAAGAAATGAAGGAAAGGGGCTAAAAACCCACTTTATGGTGCTTATCCTAAGTCGGGAGATGGTGATGTGACCTTTTGGCGCGTTGTGCTAAAGAGCGCACTCAGATTTGTGGCCAAGTAGAGAGCACTCAGATCAATGACTCTCGACGCTGCTTGACCCCCTCCCGATCTTCTACTTTTAACCGAGAGGGGGCTCCGAGCAGGCATTTTTGCAAGCGCGCCCCCCCCAATACGTGGTGCCTCCTCGCTAACTTGAACCCCCCTCGCACCAAACCACTTACTGCTACCCCCCCCTCCGAGCAGACCACTTACCACTCTCCCATACCACTACTCGCTCCTCCTGCCACCTGTTTTCCACTAGCACCCTCGCCTGCCTGTCACATCCTTCCGTTCATCTTCCACCCCCCGCTCCCTCCACCTGTCTTCCACTCATCACTTTCCTGACCTATCACTGTTCCCCTTTTTCCTCACCCTTCTCACTTCCTGACATCTGCCTCCCACGTCACCTCCACCTTTTCAGTTGCCCCCTCTCTCTCCGCCATCTCAGCGTCTCCTTAGTTCTCACTTCTCATCCGCGTCTAGCCTACATGGCCATCTCTCGTCTGTTTTTCCACGTCGATTGTGCCATCGCCTCACCAGATTCGCGTCCACAACTGCCTAGTTGTCCTTGTAAGCATCCAACTCAACTCCATATTGCAGAATGCAAAGGCTGCCATGTCCTACAAGTGTAGTGTTGACTCGGGCCTTCTCAATCTCGATGAAGTAGTTATTGAAGTTGGTGGTTGCAGTTGAACATTGTTTCCACCATAAATGGAAAGCCCGAGAAAGGACTGTCAACAAGTCGGCTCATCTGCATAGCCTTCCTGAAACACAATTGCGTCTGGCAGAGCTCGCTTCTGACAGAAGACTGGATGCACTGTCTGTCAGAAAGCATGCAGATGTAATGTCTTCAATGCAAAGACTCAAGCACACTTCTGCGGTTTTGCTCTGAGTATAAAAGAGTCTTCCTCATATTTTGTTAGGGACGATGGTTGAGCTAGGCTCCCATTTTGTAAAGTTTTAATGAATCTTTGGTTCCCTGTTATGTAATCTGATTTGAGACTTCTTGTTTAATGAAAGTCATTTTCTTTATCCGCTCTTTTGCATCTCATACTGAATATTTGTGATTGAAGGATTCACATGAATTGTTGTGACTGTGTTGCAATAAAGGTTTGATTGCAGTGTTGTCATAATTTTATTCAGTTTCTTGAAGTTTTGAGTCCAAGAGGATCTTGTTCCTGGAGCTTTTCCTCCTTAGGCCGTTGGAAGACCAGATGTCCATAGAAGACCTCTCCATCTCCTCATCAATTCTTCCCTACTCACCTTTTACTACAACCTATTGACTGAAGTTAGATCAAGACCTCACTTGCTCATGCATTACTTGGACTGGATTTCTGAGTTAAAGTGATATTTCTCTTGAGTCTGCGCCCATTCGACCCCCTTTAATTTATTCATTGCGACATACAAACTGATGGGTATTGGGCTTACCTCTGTTGCAATCTAGAGGTGACTTTTAGTGCTAACATTTATGGCACCATTGCCGGGGACGAATTGAGGATTTTCCCTAGGATTGAACAACAACGATCTTTTGATTCTGAAGGTGCATCAGATATCAGAACCATTGAGATAGCAAGTTGCACCTGGAGACTCCATTGTAGCGACTCCACTGGTCCGACTCCACTGATCAGCTGGCTCCGAAAGGCAAATACACGCGGTCTTATCCACAACTACCTCTAGCTACGCCTGAAGCTAACCCAGATAAAGTTATTAGAAAGGGAAAGACCCCTCAAGAAGGCACTCCAGCTGTCGAACCAGGTGATTCTGGTAATTTTCATCATCCTCCCCCTGAAACTCCATTAGCTACTTCTCATTCTCCTATTATATCTTCTGTTGGAGTTTCTAGAGCATTGAATTTTGGGAGTTTTCCTATTGTTTTCTCCTCTTTTGGCCTCGGTTTGGAAGGAGAAAGTTTTGACACTCCCGTCTCTCCTGAGGTTGTACCCTGGCTCAGACCTAGGACCTTAGGATATTTTCCTACTCCAGATTTTACTATCCCTTCCCATGTTAGAGTTGTTGCTGGAGAAACCTTTGTTCCTCCCAGTTCTGCAACCTTTGTCCTAAACACTCAGTTGTTTCCATTTCCTCTCAGAGGCTCAATTCTAGTCTCCCCTGCTTGAACTCCATCCTCTCCTGGTTCACCTCCACCTATCATCCCTATGGCAGGTGCCAATCCCCCTAGAAACAGAATGTATGCCATAGTGGTTGCAAGATATGCCCCTCTAATCTTACCTCAACCCATGAATGATCTCCTTGCTAGCGATTACCTAAAGTATATGCCCAAATTCACAGGAGAAGAAGACATAACTGCTGAAGAACACTTGGTTGTCTTCTACAAGTATGCAAACAATCTGAATATTGAAAATGAGGATGTCTGAATGAGAGTCTTTGTTCAGATCCTTAATGGTGAGGCTAGGAAATGGTTTAGAGTATTGACCCTTGGATCTATTGTTGGGATTGAGGCTCTAGATGATGTTTTCCTGAGGCAATGGGGGGATAAAAAGGACTTCATGTATTATATCACAGAGTTTGGGTCCCTAAAAATAAAAGAGGGAGAATTTGTCTCAGACTTCTCCAAAAGATTCAACAAAATGTATAACAAGATCCCTGCTGAGATAAAGCCTACATAAGCCTCTCCCAAAATTACTTATGCTAATGCTTTTGACCCTGATTTCTGCCTCTTGTTAAGAGAAAGAAGAGCTACTTCCTTGGCTCACATGCAAGATGCAGCCTTGGAAGTAGAGTCCAATGTATTGGCAGTTGACAGACTTAGGAATAAAGTTGACAGAGACAGAGGAAGGGGGATATCTAAAGCCTCAACCTTCAGTTCCTCTGCATCCCACCCTCAGGTAGATGAATTGACCAAGCTACTGAAATCTCTTTCGGCAGAGATGGAGAAGATGAAATTCGAGGGGAAGTTAGGTTATAAGAGTGCTCAAAATGCTGAAGACAGAGGCAACTTTAGAAGACCGAATAATACCCCTCAAATACTCCCAAGAGAGACTCGAATAAGAGATAGAGATGATCAGAAAATCCAAACCCCCCTCCAGAATAACCTCATTGCTGATGAGGAGGAACAAGAGCTTGATCCTGAAATCCATTATTTTGGAGACACCTCCCCTTTTCCCCATTTGACCCAATATGAATACGAGGAGTCCCTCATGGACAACCAAATAAATGAGCTGAGTAAAGGGGAGAAGACCAATAGTAGTCCCAATAAATATAACCTCAAGTCTAAGAAGAAAGAAGGGAAGTCTGACACCCCTGATCAGACTCCCAGAAAAAATAAGCCTGCTAAAGATGTAGCGAGAAATAACAAGGAAAGGAAAACATAGAATCCCTCACCAATGGCAAAAGGTCATGTCCCAGAAGTGAAAGAAATTCTGAAACCCCCCTCTTATTTTAGCTTTGAGTAGGAAATTCAAAAGATTAGGATCCCGGTACCCCTTTCAAAACTAGTCAAGCATGAAGATTTCAAAAAATCCCTCTCTAAGTTGTTGCAGCCTGATCCATCTTGCCATTCCACAGACTCAGTAAACCTCTAAGATGAAAACCCAACAATCATCTTAGGTCCTATGATAGAAGATAGAGAGGATTCGTCCCCTCCCTTCTACACCTCACTGAACATACATGATAAGGTGATGCATAATTGTTTGATGGATTAAGGGGCATCCCATAATCTCATGCCCAAAATTGTCATGGAAGAACTGGGATTAGAAATCACAAAAGCTTACCATGATTTGTATTCTTTTGACTCTAGGAAAGTGCAATGTCTGGGGGTCATCAAAGATTTGGTTGTGACCTTGTTTCAGCTACCCATGAAAAGTCTGGTCATGGACATCGTAGTAGCCGATGTTCCCCCCAAGTTTGGAATGTTGTTGTCAAGATCATGGATAAAAAGACTTGGGGGAACATTATAGATGGACCTCACATATGCTACTATTCATGTGTTTGGGGGGGAGCATAGAATACTGTACAGGGAAGCTCAGTTGGCCTACATTATTACTGATGAAGCAGACCCCACCAACCATCCTATCTTTGCACTTGGCACTGATTTGGGGTCTAGTTTGTTGCAGTTCACTGATGCTCCCGAACCACCTCTAAAACTCAGAAAACAGTTCATTGCTTTTCCTCAAGTTTCCCCTTCCATTAGCCCCATCTGGAAAATGTTTTTTGATGGAGCTTCAACTAGGGTGAGTGATGGTGTTGGAATAATCTTTATTTCTCCCTCTCAAGAGACCATACCTCTGTCCTACAAATTAGAATTTGAAACTACCAATATTGTGGCAGAGTACAGGGCTCTTATCTTGGGTTTGAGGGCTGCAAAAGACATGGGGATTAAATAAATATCTCTGTTTGGGGATGCTGAGTTGGTTGTCAATTAGGTCAAAAATATTTACCAAGCCAAGCATCCTAGACTCAAATATTACAGAAATGAAGTGTGGGATTTAATTGACAGTTTCTTCTTATCTTTCAACATTTCATTCATCTCGAGAAAAGAGAATACAATGGCTGATTCTTTGGCTATTTTAGCAAGCAACTTTAGAGTCCCTCTGCCACCTAAACTCAGGTATGATGTAGAGGTAAAATACATACCCTCTATACCTGACAATGTCAGGCATTGGAAGGTGTTTGAGGATGATCTTGAGATCAAAAGGTTCCTTGAGACCGTTGATGATTTTTTTGCATTACACATGGATCAAGATCCTGATTATGAAAGTAACCCACATGTTGATGTATTTTTAAAGAAAAATGTTAATCATCACATTGTGCAGTTGCCTAACAATCACATTCCGAAGGGACTGGTCCCTTTGGAAAGCATATTTGATAGTAATAATGTGCCAGTAAAAGCTAAGAGGCCAATTGATGATGCTGAGATATCTAAGTGCAACATTGGTATAGAGAAAGATCCTAAGTTTGTCAAGTTGTCAAGTAGTCTGTCAAGGGAGCAGAGGGCCGAATATACTGAGCTTTTAAAGCAATTTGCTGATATGTTTGCATGGACATATGAAGATCTCAAAACTTACGACAAAAACATTATTGAGCACAAGATCCCACTGAAGGAAGAAGCTAAGCCGTTTAGGCATAAATTGAGACAAATAAATCCTATGCTACTGCCTATCATGGAGAAGGAAGTGAAGAAGTTGTTGGATACCTAGATCATCGTGCCTTTAAGGTATTTAGAATGGGTAGCAAACTTGGTTCCAGTAAGAAAAAATAGTGGAGAAATCAGACTTTGTGTCGATTTCAGAAACTTGAATAGAAGCTCAAAGAAAGACAATTATCCCTTGCCAAAGATGGAACACATATTACAGAGGGTGACTGGTGCATCAAGGATGTTCATGATTGGTAGTTTTTCTGGGTACAATCAGATCTCTGTTTTGCCTAAAGACAGAGAAAAGAGAACCTTCACCACTCCTTGGGGTACATTTATGTACGCTAAGATGCCCTTTGGATTGATGAACGCAGGGGTGAACTTTTAGCGAGCCATGGATATAACCTTTATTAGAGAGAGGGACAAGTTTGTGGTCATCTATCTGGATGATATTACAGTTTTCTCCAGGTCTGATAAAGAGCATCGAGATCATTTGAAAAGGGTTTTCTTGAAATGCAAAAAATTTGGCCTCTCCTTGAATCCCAAGAAATCATTGTTTGCCATGAAGGAGGGGAAATTACTGGAGCACATATTATGAGCTGAAGGAGTCAAGATTGATCCCAGTAGGGTAGAACCAATTCAAACCTTGTCACTCCCGAGATCCAGGAAAGAAGTCCAGTCTTTCTTGGGGAAAATCAACTTTCTGAGGAGGTGTGTTTCCAACTTTGTTGAAATGGTAAAGCTTATAACAGTCATGTTGAGGAAAGGGAATGAAGTTAAGTGGACTGTTGAGTCTTGAATTTCCTTTGATCAGATAAAGAAGGCCTTGACTGAACCACATGTGCTTATCAACCCTGGTTACTCAAAGGATTTTATCGTTTTTTCATTTGCTTCAGTTGACACAGTGGCAGCTGTTTTATTGCAGAAGAATGTTGAAGGGTTGGAACAACCCATTTCCTTTTTCAGCCGGGCATTGAGAGATGCTAAAGTGAAATATGACATCATGGAAAAGCAGGACTACACTTTGGTTAAAGCTCTCAAAGCTTTCAGAGTCTATGTGTTGCACTCAAAGGTCATCACATATGTCCCTTCAGCCTATGTGAAGGAAATTCTCATCCAACTAGACATAGACGGAAGAAGAAGCAGGTGGATTGCCAAGATCCTTGAATTTCATCTGGAGATCAAGTCCACTATATTGATCAAAGTTCAAGGTTTAGCCAAGTTGTTGGCTAAGGCTAATTGCAAAGCTTTGGGGGTAAATTTCATCAACACTTGCTTAGAAAATTAACAGTCTGAGTTGTCTGATACAAGTTCTCAAGTCGATCCTCCATTAGCAGGATGTCCTTGGTACAAGGACATCATTTTCTTTCTACATAATTTCTAACCTCCTGATGGCATGGAAAGGAATAAGGCCATAGCTTTAAATCTCAAAGCAATTAAATATTGCCTCATTGATCAGGTCTTGTATTGGAAAGACCCTCTAGGAGTGATTTGAAGATGTTTAGGTCCACAGGAAGCACAAAAGATCATGTCTGATTTTCATGACAGCCTGTGTAGAGGACATCACTTCTAGAGAACAACGACCTACAAAATTCTCAGGGCTGGGTATTTCTAGCCTACTTTGTTCACTGATGTTTGCGCAAAAGTCAGAGCCTGTATCAAGTGTCATAAATTCTTAGAAAAGCAGCAGCTGAAGTCCCCTCCATTAAAGCCTGTGGTTTCTTCAAGGCCCTTTAAGCAACGGGGCTTAGATTTTATTGGGGAAATTGATCCTACATCCAACGGTCAACACAGATGGATCCTGACTGCCATAGATTATTTCACCAAGTGGATATAAGCTATCCCAACAAGGAGATGGGTATGAACATATATAGTCATCGAGTGTGTAAATAACTCAAATCTCAGTAATATCTTAAGTTGGAAGATGACCCATTATCCATTCTTACTGTAAATGTAATGTGGATATTGATATATATATTTGTGTGTGTGTGTGTGCACCTGTGTGTCGCCATGTTTGGATACCTGGAACAAAAGACTCCTCATGGGATAAGACGAAACAAAGGCACCCTGGGTAGAAAATGTTGGTTGTGGAGCCTGATTATCTCCTTGATTTATATGTAGGTATGCCTATCCCCCTTCTATTGGGGGCTCGAGGATGGAGCCCCATAGCGAAATGTTTTCTGGGAAAATTGCCTTGTAAAATATTGTAATTTCATAGTCAATCTGGAACGTTCATTATAAGGTTGCAAATCTGACAGTAGAAGTTACGTTATGGTTGTTTTCCTTGGAAGGCAACCCTCTTTTATGAGTAAACTGTATTACGGCTATGTATGAGTGTGATTATTGTATTATGAGAGAGAAGACTATGAGAAAAAGAAGAGGAAGTTACAACATGTGTGCTATAGGTTGTATCCCTTCATTTTGTTGGATAATAATGAAGGAAGGACCTGGAAATTTCTCTGGTGGATGTAGCCCACACTGGGTGAACCACGCATATCTGCATCTCTATTGTATTGTGTATCTTCTGTGTTTTATTTCTGCATTTGTCTTATTTTTTTTCTCCATGATCCTGTTTTTCTAACAGAAAATGGAATGCCTTGGACCTAAGCGAGAATCCTTGAAAAATCATAAGTCTTGGGAAGGACTAGAGAAAACCCTCGCAAAATTTGGCTAAGTCCTGGATCAGGCTGTTAAGCATGAGATAAAACCTTTGTTTTGCCTCAGAGGAATCCTAACTGTCGATTTGGCACGATGGTTAGATTTAGACCCTCTATCAGAGTGGGGACATGATTAAATCTTGATCATTGATTTGGCGAGAGAATATATCCCCATCATCCATTGTTGGGTGCCAATCAGAGTAAGTTGCAGAGATGGGCTCCGATAAGGAGACTTTGGGGAGAGATCTAGACCATTAATCAAAGCAAGGGTGAGATTTTATCTTGACCGTTGATCCGGTGAGATAAAATAATCTTAGTCGTTCTTCGGAGGACGTTGTTCGGGGCATGTTGCAAACCCAAAGGGGTTTCTCTCTGAAAGAAGAACTTTGTGGGATGATCAAGACCATTGATCAGCGAAAGGAAGATTATATCCCAGCTATTGGTTTTGAGCCATAAGCTCGCGGTTTGAGAAGGACCATATGCCCAATGATGACATGACCATTTACAATTGGCCCACGTGGCATACAGAGGTCAACCCACATGTCACGAGGGCATTGTGCCATGTGTCAAGTGGAATCAAGTTTTTAAACATGACCTTGTGTTGGATTTTTTAGTGCCATGTGTCACGACGAGGTGGTAGGGCCACATGTCAAGACATGTGTCTTAATCCCCATCGTTAGATCCCCATGAGAAGATCCCGACCATTCATCCCAGGGTACTAATTAGAGTGAATTACAGAGTGACACTCTGACTAAGGAACTATGAGGGAAGATCTAAGCCGTTAATCGGAGAGGGTCGTAGTGAAATGATAGTCATTGATCTATCACAGGTTCTACAAGGTTCTCCGATAGGAGAAACTCTGAGGGTAGACGGGGTCATCGATCTATTGATATGAAAGGAGCTCCGAGATGTAATTCTGACTGTTCATTTGTTCAGATCAAAGGAGCGTCAAGACGCAATCTAGACCGGTGATCCGTTGGGATCAAAGAAGCTCTGAGAAGAGATCTTGGTCATCAAATCTGCCAAGATCACAAGGCCTCAACGTACGGTCCAGATTGTTGATCCTTAGTCAAGGGCTCAGGAGGATGACATGGAGGATGCCATGTGTCGATCCTAGAAGGTACCACGTGGCATAGTTATTTGACACCTTTAGGTGATCCTTCCGTGAGAAATTTGAATGCCACATGTTAGGTGGTGATGGTGCCATGTGTCACGCAGAGATTACGCCATTTGTTAATTGGATTTGGCATATGTAGGTGAAAATACGAGAAGATCTGGTCCATTCATCAGATTTTAAAGATTGATAAGGTCGTGTGTCAGCCAAGAAGGTACACGACGACAAAGGCATTGACCACATGAGGAGAACCGTGGAATTGCCATTGGGCGAGAGGAATATATGTTGTTGATCTCCCCTGAGACTTGTCCAAAAGAGGAGTGAGGACAATAATGTCATGAATGATGTGGCATGCCATCAAGGCCGCCAGAGCATCCCTAAGACTACAAGTGTCAGTTGTTGATTGGTTGAAAAGGGTATGGAGAGGAAAGACAATGATAATCGTTGATCTTGTTGGAGAATTGACAAGGAGATATGGACCGTTGGATCCATATGTGTCTTCATCAGAAATATGGGAGGTTGGTAAGGTCACGTTCGACCAAGAAATGTCGATGACGATGGTAGTCGAGGTTAATGACAATAATTGATCGACGCAGGGATGAGGTGAAACCTCCACCGTAGATCTCATGGGTCACATCCATGTACCATGTAAACCTTGGGACCTAGGTGTTAACCTTCATGCCAACTGATATCGTTGACGTACTCTGAACTGTAGAGATCAAGAGCTGAGTCTTGTATGATTTGGAGAAAGTGCACTTTGGTGTTTTGTCATCGGAAGTTTCGTTAATGGGAGTGAATTGCGGGATAAGAAGTTTCAACGACGAAAGGTGGGCCTAAGGATTGGACCCGTGAATCTAACGTGTCACTGCCATACTGGATGGCACGAGTAATAAGCTGCCACATGGTAGTGAGATGATTTTTGACCAATGAAGGGCTGGAAACTTTGAGATGCTATAACTTTTGAAGCTAAAATTGGATTTAACCATGGTTATAGTTGTTGTAAATATCTCGACAGGCATAAGATGATAGTATGCTTGGGAAGAGTTTTTGAGGCAGTCAAGGAAAGCAAAAAATTTAATGCCCCATCCCTTAAAAGGATATTTAAGGGGGTTGGGTGTGTTACATAGTGGTATCAGAGCAGACAAAAATACTTGGCCTGCTTGGACTCATGAAAGAATAGAATAAATTTTACTAGAAATCTTTTAACGTGGAGGGAATCCTACCCTACCCTATCGAATGACCAAAAAGGTCAATTTCCCAATACTATTGGTAGGGCGCTAGTCTCTTTCCCATAAAACCAATCCCTACGACCAAGTGCTTACTCCTTTGACCACTTTGCCACTTTTTACCAAGTGGTATTTCTCCTTAGCATAGTAGGAGGTCAAGAGGTAGCATTGAAACCACCCTCAAGAGTGTCATTGTGAATTTAGTAACCACTAGGTGTCCCTTAGTGGGATTTATGGTACCACTAGTGCAGGGTAACTCTATGTTAACTTTAGTGTAACTTAAGTGCACACCTTTGATATGAACCGTCGATCCTTACATGTGATCCACAATTATTTCCACAATGTATAAAGATGTGGATCGTTGATTCGATCATGATCAATGATCACAATTATATCTTACCTCGTCGATTATTTGATTAGGAATTCCACAATCCAATGATGGATCTTGATCGATATTGTGATCTAACGGTCCCTGAGTCACTGTTTTACCTAGCATTTGAAATTCAATGAATTCTTCATTGGGTAAACAAATAACAACCAAAGCTTAAGACTAATGATGCTCCCGCATCATTATTCGTGAAAGCTTATTTAAATTTTATTACTGAAAAGAGGGATGTGACATTATGTTGTTTTTACATGTTTAAATAGGAATTGTAAGTTATTATATGCTAAATAATAACATTGAATTCATCTTATAGAATTTTATTTTATACGCGGTCCATGATCTAATGGATAATCAACTAACAAGAAATGTTGTTCTCAGCACTTAAACAGTCAGTGGACAACAAGGGAAAGTTGTAAGCGTAAAGGATGGTGACCTATCATGAAATGGAAGAAGGCTGCCATAACAGAGAAGAAGAGTCGGATGAAAGGAGAGTGGTAGAAACCCCTCAAGACTTGGCTAAAACTGTAAGAAGTCTCATGGTAGATTTACAAAGCTTTAAGACCAATAATGAGAGGCTTATGAAAGAACAAGAAAAGCAAACTGAAATAAATGTAGTATTGTTGCAAATCCTATTAGATATATAGAGGTAGTTGCAACAACGGCCAATAGCCAATAATATGGACAAACCTCAGCCTGAGAAAACTCAGAGTCTACCTGAGATACAAAGGCATGGTATTGAAAGAAACAATGCAAGAAGAAGCACTCCTAAGAAGGCCCAACATGGAGCTAAGAGGCATGCCAAAGCCAAAGACTCATATGAATAATCCTCTAACGAAGGAGCAGAAAGCTCCAAGGAACTTTCCAGCAGTGAGACTAGTTCACATCCTTAGAAGAAAAGAAAGAGGAGCAAGCACTCCAAGGGTGGTGATCATGAAGAATTTAAGAAAGCCAAACCACCAACTTTTGATGGGGAAATAAAAAAGAGGAAAGAAGCAGAAGCTTGGATACTTGGTCTAAAGAAGTACTTTAGAGTTCATGACTATTCTGAAAACTTGAAGGCCCAAACAACTATATTTAATTTGAATGGAAAGGCCTCTATATGGTGGGAGGACCTTAGAAATGTGAAGGGAATCCGTGAGAAGGAGTTGTCTAGGGGGAAATTTGAAAAATACTTCAAAAATAAGTACATGTTTTAAAGGTACTATGATGACAAGACTAAGGAGTTCTATGAACTCAAACTAGGATAGCTCACAATAGATGAATATATCAACAAGTTTCTTGAGCTATTGAGGTATGTGCCCTATATAAAAGAAGAAAAGACAAAGATGCAGTGGTTCCTTAGTGGGTTGCCTCAATCTTTCCAGAATATAATTGAGTTCGATGAACCTAAGACCTTGGAAGATGCTATTCGGAAGGCTAGATACTGCTATGAACAATTGAACCACAAGGAAGAATATCCCAAGGATTGGAAGAAGAAAGGTAAACTAGGATTCAAGAAGAAGGGGGTTAAACCCTCAAAGTTTAATAATTATGGGAAGAATTATAAGATGAGCCTTGCCACTGAGAGTGTGAATCAACTGATTTTTCCATCTCAAAGTGGAAATAAAACCTTTGGATCAGCCCCGCGAAGGACTGATAATACAAAGAGAGAACCATTGAAATGTCGGGGATGTGGAGAAGAATATCTACTGAGGGATTACCCTCATAGACAACCAAATAGTAGGAGAGTCTACAATTTTTAGGAGTCTACGACAATTAATGATGTGGCTAGGAGCATGTCACCGATTCATGCACCCTTGGATAATAGATAAGCAAACCACCAAACCTCGGTGGTGGAAATGGAAGGTATGATTACCAACCATCTTGTTTCTATTCTAATTGACCTTGGTTCTAATTTGAGTTATGTTTCCCCTCAAACTATTGAGAAATGTAAATTACAATAAGTGAAACATGTCAAACCATGGATGGTGCAGTTGGCCACTAGAACAAAGAGGAAGGTAACAGAGGTCATACCGGCATGCCAATTCATTATTAATGGGTTGTCTACCCAAGCAACACTAAACATACTCCCTTTAGGATCTTATGGCATGTTGATTGGCATGGACTAGTTGGTTGCCCATCAAGCAAAGTTTGACTATTATAATAAAATATTAGAGTGTGAAGATGAGGAAGGGAGGAGAAGGATTCTACAAGGAATTCAAAATCATGTCTCAATGAGACAAATATCAACCCTTCAAGTGAAGAAGTATTGTAGAAAAGGATGTCCTTTATATGCAATACAGGTATTGAAATTTGTTGAGGACCATAAACCAAGCCTAAAGGACCATCCTATATTGATAGAGTATAAGGATGCATTTCTAGAAGAGGTACCGGGTCTACCTCCAAGAAGAGACATTGATTTCTCAATAGAACTTGTACTTGGAACAATGCCAATGTCTAGAGCACCTTATAGGATGAGTACCCCAAAGCTTGTTGAGCTCAAATTACAGTTGAAGGAGATGTTGGACAAGGGTTATATTTGGCCCAGTGTGTCTCCTTAGGGAGCATCATCCTTGTTTGTGAATAAGAAGGATGACACACTCAGATTGTGCATAGATTATAGACAAATCAACAAAATGATAATTGAGAATAAATATCCCTTGCCAAGAATTGATGACTTATTTGACCAATTAAGGGCCGCTACAATTTTCTCCAAGATTGACTTGAGGTCTTGATACCATCAGGTTTGAATTAAGGATGAAGACATCCACAAAAGAACCTTTAAGACAAGGTATGGACACTATGAATTTGTGGTGGTGCCATTTGGGCTTACCAATGTACCAACCACCTTCATGTGCTTGATGAATAATGTGCTCAGTAAGTTTTTGGGCATATTTGTATTAGTTTTCATTGACGATATCCTAATCTATTCTAAGAGCATAGAAGAGCATGAAGAACACCTCAAGTTAGTGCTTCAATTCTTGAGAGAGCACAAGCTCTATGCAAAGTTTAGTAAGTGTGTTTTTTCCCAAAAACAAGTCCATTACTTAGGCCATGTCTTCACCAAGGAAGGAGTGGAAGTTGATCTTGAGAAGGTCAAAGTCATTATGGATTGGCCTACACCAAAAGAAGTAATTGATATCAGATCCTTTATGGGCCTAGCAGGGTACTATAGAAGGTTCATAAAGGGGTTTTGTAAGATTGGTTATCCAATCAGCTCCCTTTAGAAAAAGGGGGTCAAATTTGTTTGGACAACCGAGTGTGAAGAGAGTTTTCAACAGCTAAAACATTTATTGACCAATACACATGTGTTAAAGATAGCAGACCCATACAAGGATTTCCTTATGTGCACAAATGCCTGCAAAGAAGGACTTAGAGGAGTCCTCATGCAAGAAGGGCATGTAATCTGTTATGAATACATGAAATTGAATAAACTGAAATGCATTATGTGACTGATGACTAAGAATTAGCTACCATATTACATGCCTTAAAAATGTGGAGACATTATCTCCTAGGCAGAAAATTTGTACTCATGACAGACCATAGTGGACTGAGGCATTTGTTTGACCAACCCAAACTAAATGTTAGGCAAGCTAGATGGATGGCTCTCCTTAGTGAATTTGACTTTGAAATCAAGCGCATCAGGGGAAAAACAAATAGAGTGGTTGATGCCCTCAGTAGAAGCACAAAATTGATTCACTCGGTAGCTATAAGCACATGTCAATCAGAGATCAAGACAAGAGTCAAGAGTGCACAAGAAACAAATGAATTTTTTAGAACTGTAAAGACATATCTAGAACAAGAACCCACAAGACTGAAATATGATGGCTATCAATTGTTGAATGATGGCTTGTTAACCTACAAAGGCCGGTTGTATATCCCAAATTTCGATGACTTGAAGAGGTTCATCATGGATTAACTACATAAAATACCCTACACTGGTCATCCTGGTTATCAAAAAATGATCACAACCACTAAGAAACTGTTTTATTGGCCAGAAATGAAAACGGAAATAGTTGGTTATTTAGCTAATGTTTGGAATGCAAACATGATAAGGTGGAACACAAGCATCCAGTAGGGCTGCTACAACCCCTACCTATTCCAGAGTGGAAATGGGAAACCATCTCCATGGATTTTATCACAGGATTACCTAAATCAATCAAACAAAAAGATGCCATTATGGTAGTTGTGGACAATTTGAGCAAGGATACTCACTTTATCCTAGTAAATTCCACTTGCAAGGAAATAAATATTACCAATATTTTCATGAAATAAATATTTAGGCTACATGGGATGCCTAGGGAAATCATATCCGATAGAGATACAAAATTCACCTCAGAATTTTGGAAATCTCTGTTTGTTGGTTTTGGAACTAAATTTTTATTTAGTGATCCCTAATTGATCTTTTAAAGACTTTGGTTAAGTTTGTGCATGAGTTGATTTACCATTTAAGAATTAAGAGAAGAAGCTTAATGAAAGAATGTTGCATCCATATAAGAAGTAAAAACAACAAATCATAACACCAAGATTGTTAACGAAGTTCAACACAAGTTTGCCTACATCTCCAGGCCTTTGTCTTAGTGGGGAAGGCTCCTTATTAATCTTCAATGATTTAAGAATACAAAAGAAAGGCTTACATAACAGCTCCTGAAACCACCTTTGAGATCTGCAACTTCTGGACAGAAACATACATCACCGTTGGATGGAACAAGAAATTCTGAGACTTTTGAGTATAAAGTCAACTATGCTTGGATCGATAGTTATGGATCTCGAGGCATTTTTCTGTTTGGCTACTCAGATGTAGAAACATAATCCATATTCAAACCCCCCTCGAAATTCTACAACTTTTGAGTATAAAGTTGACCTGCTTCTGAACAGTCCCTCGGGGCCTCCCCTCGGCATGAATCCCAATACTGTGCCTTGTCAGATCCGTATAGTAGGCATAGTCTAGATTTGCGTGCCAAAAAAATTTAATTTTTTTATTATTTTCGTACCCCCAAAAAATATTTTTTCTCGATTTTCGTGCCCAATTTTTTTTCTCGATTTTTGTGCCCAGCTAAATTAGCTAGACTTCGCCAAATTTAGGGACAGTTGCCAAACTTAGTGCCAGTTAGCCAGATTTAGCGATATTCTGCCAGATTTAGAGGATCTCCACTAGATTTGGTGGAACAACTAGATTTGGAGGAATCCGCCAAATTTGGTTGACCTTCTAGAAGGTGCCATGTGTCACCTCCGTATGGTGCCACATGTCACTTTTTTTATTCGGCCAAATCACCCCTAAAAAAGCAAAAAATGACTGCCATGTGTCAGCCTCTAGTGCTTCCACGTGTCATGTTGACGTCATCATGACATACGACTGACGTCAGCATTGACTTTGACTTTGATTTTTTTTCCCTGTTTAACCTGATCTTCATATCGCGATAACTTTTGCATACAGTGTCCATTTTTAGAAAACAATATATGGCCAGAATCAACTTGATGAGCCCGACGTAGTGGCATTTGTTTTGACTGATTCCGAGAACTTTGATTTTTAGGCCTTCCTGTATCCATTTGGATCACAACTCTGCACTAAGACCTTTTGGTCTTCCAAAAAGGTATTAATCAGTCATCAAGTGTGGTAGGCCTCCGCACTTGTTCTTTGTCGTTAAAATCTGTCTTGTGCACATGTCGCATCATAATCAATTGCATAATAACCATGACAACTAAAAGCATATTGTTAGCCATTTGAACTCGTTCACATCTTACTAAATCCACTACCATCCATGTAGAAAACATTAATTGCGATAACATCAGAAATATGATTGAAACTGAACCCATATATTTGACTCACTTGTACGACATTAACTTATCTTGAAGCAAAGTATGATTGAACTTCCATCCTACAACCATCTCATGTTCATGCTTAAGATCAACTGCTTTACTTGGGACAATTATAGGTGTATTGCTTGCATAAGATGCCTTCTTTAATTGTTCCATTGTTAGAAGAGATTTATTTTCTTTTATGTGATGAGCATGTACAACATATTTTGTCCCTTCTTTAGTTAAGTGATATTGATTATGTTCCCTGTAGAATATTGCTTTGCAATCATATAAATAAGGGCTACCTAAGACCATTCCACATGTTTCTAGCGGCACCACATCACATATTACTTCATCCACATACTTAGATGTAATTGCAAACTTTAGGATACATTGCTTTGTTATGGGCAATTTGTGATCTTTGCTTATCCAATTAAGTGAATAGGGTTTGTGATGCATCTTAGTGTTTAATCCCAATTTCTTACCCACTTCTTCTGAAATTAAGTTAGATTGAGATCCACTATCTATCAATGTGTCGATCTTAGTATGTTTCATTATGACCCTTATATGAAACAATTTACTTCTTGAATCAAAACCATCACCAATTTTACCTGTCAAACCAACTGCTGTAATCTTAGACTCATCACTTGAATCCGATCCCAAGTCTGTTGGTCGTGTTGTTGTTGCAACTCCCCCCCCCCCTTCCTTTCTTTGAACCACTTCGGTCTCTTCTCTGGGTGCAATTGCCAGCAATGCTCATCATCATGCCCTTCTTTCTTTCAATGCTTGCAAGAGAGCTTCTCTTCCTTCATTGTCATTGAATTTGATTTATTCCCATTCCCTTTTCCTTTGCCATCCTTCTTTGAAGATGATTCCCATGATACACCAACTCCAGTTTTTCCCGCTTCAATATACATTGTTTGGACATAAACCTCATCAAGATTAGTAGGTCCAAACATAAATACAATATTACAAATATAAGCAGGCGAACCTCTTATATACTTCATAAGAGTTTCTTGTGTAGATAATGGAATATCAAACATCAAATCCATCTTACGAAATTCATCTGTATATTCCTGCATCGACTGTCCTTTTCTTAACTTAAGAATTTGCCATTCAATTAAAGCCTTTTCCTTATATTCTAATGGATATCACTGTTTTCTAAGTGTGGAAATAAAATCATGCCATGATAGAAAAATCTTACCAACTTGCTGAGTTCCATGTTGCATTTTACTTTGCCACCAGATGAGAGTTGTGCCTTCAAGACGAAGCGATGCCAATCTGATTTTGGTTGCCTCATCTTTGATTTTCGACACATTACAATATACCTCCATCTGTCTAACCCAATTATCAAGTTTCTCAGCATTAACTTCACCATCATACATAGGTAAAACAAATTTTACATAAAGTTTAAGTAATGGCATATCATGCTTATGTTTATGAGAATGTTTTCTTGAAGAAGTAGTATTCGAACTTGTACCTGAAGAAGAAGAAGATGGAGATGATGGAGGTGAATGAGGAGTTTTAAGAGGGTCCTCTCCTTCTTCACATTTGGCTTTCTTTGAAGATTCCCCTTGAACCGATCTTTCTGTTCCAAGTAATCATCATACATAACTTTTACCATATTCGACATGGCAAAGAAGGTTCTTTGAAACTCTCTTTCACTTTGAGAACGTCCTTCTTCCGATGCCATCTTCTCACTTTGATATGTCCTCTTTCTTGATCCAATCTTTGGATCTCCTTCTACGAGATCTCCTTCACCATGACTTAGCTTTTCCCTGGTAATCATGCAAACTCAAACAACCAACTGTCAACCTGCTTTGATACCACTTGATCCATAATTGATCTTTTAAAGAATTTGGTTAAGTTTATGCATGAGTTGATTTACCATTTAGGAATTAAGAGAAGAAGCTTAATGAAAGAATATTGTAGTCGTATAAGAAGTAAAAACAACAAACCATAACACCAATATTGTTAACGAAGTTCGACACAAGTTTTCCTACGTCTTTGGGCCTTTGTCTCAATGGGGAAGGATTCTTATTAATCTTCAATGATTTAGGAATACAAAAGAAAGACTTACATAACAGCTCCTGAAACCACCTTTCAGATCTACAACTTCTGGACATAAACAAACATCAACATTGGCTGGAATAGGAAATTCTGAGACTTTTGAGTATAAAATCGACTATGCTTGGATCAACAGTTTAGGCTCTGGTGGTACTTTTCTGTTCGGTTACTCGGATGCAGAAACATAATCCATATTTGGACTCCCCTCAAAATTATGCAACTTTTGAGTATAAATTCGACCTGCTTCTGAATAGTCCCTCGGGGCCTCCCCTTGACACGAATCCCAATGTTGTGCCTTGTCAGATCCATACAGTCTATACAGTCTTGATTTCCATGCCCAATTTTTTTTTCTCGATTTTCGTGCCCGTCTAAATAAGCCAGACTCTGCCAATTTTATGAACAGTTGCCAAACTTAGTGCCAGTTAGCCATATTTAGTGAGATTCTGCCAAATTTAGAGGATCTCCGCCGGATTTGGCTGACCTTCTTGAAGGTGCCACATGTCACTTTCGTACGGTGTCACATGTCACTTTTTTTATTGGGCCAAATCACCCCTAAAAAAGACAATAATGATTGCCATGTGTCAACCTCTGGTGTTGCCATGTGTCATGTTGATGTCATCATGACGTACTGTTGATGTTAGCGTTGACTTTGACTTTTTTTGCCCTGTTTTACCTAATCTTCAGATCACGATAACTTCTGCATACGGTGTCCATTTTAAGAAAAAAATATATGGCCAGAATTGGCTCGATGATCTCGATGCATTGGCGTTAGTTTCATCTGATTTTGATAACTTTGTTTTTTAGGCCTTCCTAAATCCATTTGGATAATTTAGTATAGCCTATCACCTTCAAACTGATGGGAAGACAAAGAGGGTAAATCGAGTATATGAAGACATGTTAAGGATGCATGTGATGCATCAGTCCAAGAAATGGGAAGAATACCTACTACTAGTAGAATTTGCCTACAACAATGGCTATCAAGAAACCTTGAAAATGAGTCCTTTTGATGCTCTCTATGGTAGACAATGCAATGTTCCAATCCATTGGAACAACCCAGTGGACATAATTACAGTTGGGCCAGACATGCTAAAGGAGTTGGAACAACAAGTAGCTCAAATAAAGCAAAATCTAAAAGTGGCTTAAGACAGGCAGAAGGGCTCTACAGACAACAAGCAGACTCATAAAGAGTTCAAAGTAGGGGATCATGTGTATCTCTGAATTAGACCCAGAAGAAGTTCCTTTAGGATGGGAACATGTGCCAAGTTGGCACCTCGATTTTGTGGACCTTTTCAAATTCTGGACAGATTGGGACCTGTAGCTTATAGATTAGCTTTGCCTCCCACAATGAGAGAACATAATGTTTTCCATGTTTCATTATTAAAAATATATGTACATGATTATGCTGACATAATTGATTGGTCTGTGATCCAGGTAGAACTAGAGGGAGAATTCTTTCCAAAACCTTAGTGCATCCTGGCCAGGAAAGAGATCCCTCTTAGGAACAAAACCATTGCACATGTCAAGGTGCAGTGGAAACACTTTGGGCTTGATGAAACTACATGGGAATTGGAGGATTCCATGAAACATGCATACCCATTTTTGTTCACTGTTGTAAATAGAAATTTCACGGCAGATAGAACACTGAGAGCAATGTTTTTTTAAGGGGGAGGGGATTGTAACACCCATGTTTCCCCCAACCTGTAATTATAACTATTATCATGACCAAAACTAGAGATAGACCTATTATGTGATTATTGAAAGACAATGGACCTTTGATAAATTATGTAATGTAAATATTTGGTTATCAATGCAACATGGAGATGTTGAATTACTGTTGAAGGGATGGCCTTCACGAGTTACAATGTCATGAGAGGAATGGTGCAAGAGGGAAGCTATTACTAGTTGAAATGACCCTGCCAGGAAATACTCTATCAAATTAAAAACATGCAAACCATCAATTGTCCTCAACCCAGAAATATTATTACTAGTCAAGCTGGTAGTTGGGTAGTCTCATTCAAAAAATCAAGGTACCCATCGAGAAGATTCTGACATGACCCACGAGGTCTTGGGGAAGAATACACAAAAGAGAGGTGGGGAGAGACAAACATACACACGAACGGGAAACAACCTAAGTGTAAGAGAAGGAGAGACAAAGAGAGAACTCCCTGGTTTGAGAAGAAAGAACATAGGACCCACTTAAATTATGTGGAGATTTCCCTCTTGACATCGTACCCTAGCTCGAGGGTGGCCGACTACTAGGAAACTGGTGCAACTCGCCTATGGTTGGGTGGAGAGTAACATACCCTTTAGTAGTTTTCCTCTTCTCCCAAATTTGTAGATAAGTAAATTATTTTGCTTTTGTGTATTGATTTGAAAACATATATGGTTGGATGATCAATATGGTGATTATGAATATGAATATCTAATCTGTGAGTTTGACTGTGTATTTTCCCAGGGATAACATTATGTTTGCATGGAATATATCTGCTAGGGAAATCTTGTGTTCTTGACTATAGGCAGTCTCTATCTCTAGCAAAATAATTGCAAGTATATGTCTGTGAAAATCTTGTGTGAATGGTGAATATGAGAAGGGTATGAACATATATAGTCATCGAGTGTGTAAATAACTCAAATATCGGTAAAGATGACCCAATATCCCTGCTCACTGCAAATGTTGTGTGGCTATTGATATATGTGTGTGTGTTTATGTATATATATGTGGGTGTGTGTGCACCTGTGTGTCGCCATGTTTGGATCCATTCAACAATAGACTCCTCATGGGATAAGGTGAAATAGAGGCACCCTGGGTAAGAAATAGAATGCCTTGGACCTGGGCGAGAATCCTCGAAAACTCAGAAGCCTTGGGAAGGACTAGAGAAAAACCTCACAAAATTTGGCTATGTCCTGGATTGGATTGTTAAGCCGGAGATAAAACCCTTGTTTTTTCCTTAGAGGAATTGTGAGTGTCGATTTGGCACGAAGGTTAGATCTGGACCCTCTATCAAAGTGGGGACCATATTAAATCTTGATCATTGATCTGGTGAGAGAACAAATTTTCACCGTCCATTGTAGGGTGCCAATTGGAGTAAGTCGCGGATATGGGCTCTGACGAGGAGACTCCCAGGAGAGATCTAGACTGAAGGGTGAGATTTGATCTCGATCGTCGATCCAGTGAGATAAAATAATCTTAGTCGTTCTTTGGAGGACGTCGCTTAGGGTAAGTTGTGGACCCGGAGGGGATGCACTCCGAAAGAAGAACTCCGAGGGATGATTAAGACCATAGATCAACTAAAGGAAGATCAGATCCTAGCCGTTGGTTTTGAGTCATAAGCTCATGGTTTTAGAAGGACCATATGTCCAACGATGACACAACCAATTGAAATTGGCCCACATGGCATATGGAGGTCAACCCACGTGTCACGAGGGTATTGTGCCACATGTCAAGTGGAATCAAGTTTTTAAGCATGACCTTGTGTTGCATCTTGAGTTCCATGTATCACGACTAGGTGGCAGGGCCACGTGTCAAGAAATGTGTCTTAATCCCCGTTGTTATATCTCCATGAGAAGATCTTGACCATTCATCGTAGGGTACCAATTAGAGTGAATTACAGAGTGACACTTCGATGAAGGAACTCTGAAGGAAGATCTGAGCCGTTAATCAGAGAGGGCAACGACAACCATTGATTTGTCATGGACTTTACATGGTTCTTCGACAAGAGAAACTCTGAGGGAAGATCAAGGTCGTCAATCTATCAAGATCAGAAGATCTTCGAGACACAATCCTGACCGTTGATCTATGGAGATAAAAGGGGCTCCGAGACCCAATCTTGATCATTGATCCGCTGGGATCGGAGAAGCTTTGAGAAGAGGTCTGAGCCGTCAAATATACCAAGATTAGAAGGCCTCGACGTATAGTCTTGATTGTTGATCCTTAGTCAAGGGATCAAGAGGAGGATGTGGAGGATGCCATGTGTCGAGCCTAGAAGGTACCACATGGCATAGTGATTTGGCACCTTTAGGTGACCCTTCTGTGGGAAATTTGAATGCCACGTGTCAAGTGGCGATTGTGCCACGTGTCACACAGAGATGACACCATGTGTCAAGAGGATTTGGCATATGTAGGTGAAAATCTGAGAAGATATAGGTTGTTCGTCGAAGTTCAAAGATTGGCAAGGTCGTGTGTTAGCTAAGAAGGCCGATGACGATGAAGGCATCGATGACAAAATGAGAACCATTGATATGCCATTGGGAGAGAGGAATATCCGTTGTTGATCTCTTGTGAGATTTGTCCAAAAGAGGAGTGAGGACGATGATGTCATGAATGATGTGACATGCTAGCAAGGCCGCTAGAGCGTCCCTAAGACAATAGGTGTTAGTTTTTGATTGGTTGACGAGGGTACGGAGAGGAAAGACAATGATAATTGATTATCTCGTTGGAGAATTGACGATGATATTTGGATTGTTGGATCCAGATGCACCATCGTCGGGAATATGGGAGGTTGGTAAGGCCACGTTCAAGCAAGAAATTCCAACGATGACAGAGTAATCGCCGACGATGATGGGAGTCAGGGTTAACGATAATCATTGATTAGCAAAGGGACAAGGTGAAACCTCCACAATAGATCTCATGGGTCGCATCCATGTAGTGTGTAAACCTTGGGAGATGGTCATTAACCTTCACGCCAATTAATATCATCGACGTTCTCCAAATCGCAAAGATCAAGAGTTGAGAGCCGTAGGATTTAGGGAAAGTGCACTTTGGTGTATCGTCATCGAAAGCTTTGCTAATGGGAGTGAACTGCGGGATACGAAGTCCCGACGATGAAAGGTGGGCCTAAGGATCAGACTCATGAATCTAACATGTCACTGCCATGCTGGTTGAAACGAGTAATAAGCTGCCACATGGACATCATGTGGTAGTGAGCTGACTGTTGACCAATGAAGGGATGTAAACTTTGAGAGGCGATAACTTTTGACCCTGAACTCAGATTTGGGCACAATTACAATCGTTGTAAAGCTCTCGACGAGCAAAAGATGATGGTATGCTCGGGAGGAGGATTTGAGATAGTTGAGGAAATAAAAAAAATTAATGCCCCATCCCTTAAAAGGATATTTAAGGGGGTTGGGTGTGTTACAAACACATTATCTAACTTACATTGGATCCATATTCAAATGTTGGGTTTGAATTGTTAAACCTATGATTCAAGCATAGATCTATGTGACAAATGCCTAAATTGGCATACTTTCAACACCCGTCTAATAACTTTTTGCTTACCATTCCATTGATCTCTTCCTTATGCAATTTTTCATCAAGGTACAAATCTTTCCCCATATGTCATTTATATGCTATTCTTTCATATTTATTAAAGGAACTTGCTACTTTCATGTACTACTATTGCTACACAGGAGTAATACAGTAGTTGCAACTCCTCACAGTGGCTACAATACCTCTTTGTTGCTACGATTTCAGGCACAATCCAACTACTGCAACTCCAAGTGCACTCTTTTTTGCTACGATTCCAGACAATGGCTGCAACTCCAAGTGCACTCTTTGTTTCTGCAACTTTGGACAATGGTTGCAACTCCAAGACCACTCCCCATTGTTGTGACTTTGAGTACACTATAGCTACGACTCTGAGTACAAAGTCCGCCAACACAACAATCAACACTAAAAACCATAGTTAGGAAATGATCTTCACATAAGAAGGCAACAAGAGGCAAGTAGACGACTAAAAGAGGAATCGATTTACCTACCAAGTCAGCACATGCCCGATCTTTACTAAAACTTGGAAAAATCAATGTAACCGAATGAATAACCAGATTGTCATGTATTTCCATTCGTCCCTTTGTCTAATTTTAGACATCAGTCATATTGTATAAGAACCTTAGCTTCCCCAAAGGTGAGGGGGAGAAAAATTATTCTAGCGATAACATTCTACTATTATTGTAACTTTTAGACTTTTGCAATATAATTCAATTTCCTCTTCATGCTCGTGTAATGGTGTGCTATTTTGATTTCATAGCATAGTGCCTTGTCTAAGGGGGTAGGCCCTCTCATTAGCTAGGTACTCCCTACATATTAATAGTAGCATCTAGCATTTCAATTCTGTTCATTTTATTCCATAGTTGTTTTGTTTTTCTCAATTTCTTGCAATCCCAGATTCATAGAATAATTCATCGCAATTCAAGTGTGGTTGATATTTAGTTTCCTTATAATGTGAGTTTCAATTTGGTGTTAATATGAATTTCAAAAGTTGCAATCATATCCATTACTACAACTCCTGTTATTTGCATCACTGTAACCTTCGCGTTGTAGTTATATGGCTACAACTCCAGATTGCAGAAACTCACTTCGTCCTGACTTCTGTGTTATAGCTCTGTTGTTGCAACTCACATCACTATAAATTCCTTCACATTAAAACTTCGTTGTTGTAATTTGCATTGCTGCAACTCACATTACTGTGATTTCTTTCATGTTCCATCTTCGTTGCTGCAACTCACGTGGTTGCAACTCCGCTTGCAGTTGTACTTTATTTTGTTTGCTTCCTGATTTTTGATAGCTTTAGTCTTTAGCATTTTGGGATTGATATTATATTGAATTATTGTTGAATGTGTGAACACACAATTGTTAAAAAACATGATCATTATTATACTTAAGCAAGTCATCAGTACATCATAGCATAATTTTACCTTCTACAAGTGTGATTTAAATTTTGCAGGTGTAATTTTACTTTCCGCAAGTGTGAATTAAATTTCACAAGTGTGATTTACTTTATGCAAGATCAATTTAAATTTCAGTAAGTGTGATTTACTTTATGCAAGCATGATTTAAATTTCTCAAGTGTGATTTAAATTCCAACAAATGTGATATACTTTCTGCAAGTGTGATTTAAATTCCACAAGTGTGACTTTTCTTTCTTACAAGTGTGATATATACTTTTTCCACAACTCATGGAATACTATAGTTTGGTGACTTAATTAAGTATCTTGAAACCATGATTTGTGACATTAAAAGTACTACAACTCTTAGTAAAAACAACACTACTCTTACATATACGATGCACTACAGTTCGTAAGTAAGATACCACCTCATATTGATAATTAAATGTACAACTCTTGAGTTGCTCGCTAAGTTAATTAGGAAGTAATTGAAAAGTTTGTCATTTTTGGCACAGTTGTCGAGGAACTGTCAAAATAAGTAGTTTTTCAGTAAGTTGTGTGAATTTCCATTTTAAGTGCTATGATTTCTTTTCAACAATTCGTTGAATTTTTTTCTAGTCTTTTCTATGAGCAGAGTTAGAGATCAACAAGGTAGATTTATTAATTCTTCCAAAAACTCTCGAAAATCTAACAATGTAGGTCAATCACAAGAGGGAAAGGAGGTAAATCAACCAAATTACTTATCACCTAGAGCAAGTTTTCTTTCCAAGAAAAATCCCGAAGCATCTCCTCAAGAATCGGAAATTGTACAAGGATCTCTGCACATAGAGGATCCGTTCTCAAAAGAACGGATCACCGAACAATCACTCTGGAGAGTTCCTATTTCCTGAGGCACATTTAGAAACAAAGGACAAACCTTGGAAATAAATGGCACACAATATTGTTAAGGAGGAACCCTCGACTTTCAGATTTCCAATCAAAGAAACAGATGAGGAGAGCAAGATGAAGAATATCCCTCATTCATCCTTGCCAAACTTTCATGGGTTATCTAAAGAAGATCCTGATACATTCCTCTTTGAGTTCAATGTACTTTGTAGAAGCTACGACTATGTGCCAGATGCCCAGAAACTGTAAATTTTTACGGCCACACTTAAGAGCGTTACACTACAATGGTTCATGGGTCTTGGAAATGATAACATCCGCTCATGGGGCCAAATAATGAAGAAATTTCTAGACAAGTACCAATACTACTACAAAGATAAAGAAAGAAGAGAGGAAGTCTTTAGGATGATGCAACATGAAGATGAGACACTCAAAGATTATGTTGAACAGTTCACCTAGAACATATAGAGGGCAAAGAAAAGAGATTTGGCTCCTGAGACATGACGTGTCTTATTTCTAAGAGGAATCCAATATTATTGTATATAACTCCTCAACCTAATGGGCAGGGGATATGTTTTCTTAGTTAGACTACGACATTATCTTGGAACTTTGTTGTAAGTATTCCAGAGGGACATCATAAATGGGCAAAGGACCAAGAGATATACTAGCAAGAATGGAAAAAAATATTGGAAGTGGAGTCACGAGAGGATAAATCGAGAACATGTTAGAAGAATTCAAGACGGACATACTTAGTTCCTTGAGCTGCAACTGGATACACTGCAGATGAAGAACAAGAAGGAGGAGACAAAACAAGCTTTGAATATCTTTTGCCCGAAATGTAGAACAAAGAACCCATGGAAAGAATGTTCATTAGATCAATTCAAGGTTTGTGGAATATGCAACGAGGACCATGCTACTCATAAATTTCCATCCTTACCAGGATTAAAATTTATCTACTAGAAAGCCAAAGAACGAGAATAATTATGCTATGTCTCTTAGAAGCGACCCTGGCAGCCCAAACCTCAAGGTATAGTCCAAGATCAATCTCAATATTTCAATTCATATTGGACTAACCCTTTCATGCAATATGATTCTCAACCATGGGGTATGCCAACAAAACAATGGGTAGCTCCTCGTCCTCCAAACTAGTTATGGAAATAGGGATGGAGAAACCCTACTATAAGAGTACCTCAACAACCTATGACATAACCACCCATGCAACTCCTTCCTCCTCCCTAGATGCATGCATCCACATCCGCTCCTCCTAGACCACAGCTACCTGCACAACCCATACCTAAACTGAAAAATGGAAGGTCGGGCCGACCAACATAAGCTGTTGGACTTGCGACCTATCCAACTTGTTCCATTTCTTCCTTGGAATGCAATGATATTCACCTCCGATTCAAAAAAAAAATAATCAAGGACCAACCTATTATTAATATTGAAGATTTGAATGAGGATGTCCGAAATGAAGAATTGGAACCAAAACAATCTCAAGAACCTTCGAAAGCTGAGAATGCCCACCTTGAACTTCAAAACTCACCCTATCCAGAAAGCCTAAACTTAGAAAATCCTTATACTCAACTTGAATTTGACTTCCCAGGAGAACTGAAAAATGTCTCTGTCAAAATATCGCTATTTCAATCCATCAAGGATGTGCCCATATATTCAAAAGTGGCATGGGAACTTTGCTTAAGGAAACCCGGTAGGAAACGAAAGGATCCCCAAACCATTCATGTCATGGGAAAACTGCAATATTTAATGATGGGGGCAGTTCTTGCAGCTAAATAGTCTAACCTTGGCAGTCTAGTCGTTAATGTGCAGATCAACAATACACTTATTAGTAACACATTAATTGACCTAGGGGTTGCCATAAATGTTATGACATGCGAGACTATGCAATCCTTAGATCTTACAGGCCTTAGCAAAACCCCAATTGTACTTCAACTTGCTGATAGATCAACCATTAAACTAGAGGGCATCTTAGAAGATGTAGTGATCTCTTTGGATTCATGGAATATCCCATTGACTTCATGATCCTACAACATAAAACTTTATGGGAGGGTATCCTCTAATCCTAGGACAACATGGGCTGACCACTACCAATTCCTACATGGGTTATAAATCAAGCAACATGACCATCTCCCACAGGACATCCACAAAACAATTAACCCTCTACCCTCCCGCTAAACCCAACATTTACTTAGAAACACCACTTTGGGTCCTCAAGTCCTCTCCATAGATCAATACATCAATTCCTCTCCATAGATCAATGTAAATGTGTCGAAGCTAGACATAATAGATCTAGCTAGAAAATACTACACACATTTGCAGAGAGAAATTGAGAAAGAAGAAGGAGAGAAAGAATAAAAGAATTCTAATTAATTGTAATGAATAATGAATAATTTACACATGATATACTCTGTATAAATAAATGAGTACACACTAGAGGAGAACCAATGCTCCATAGTGGTGGTCTAGAGTGATCTGGACACACACCAACAGTTACGGGAGTGAATTGTCACCTAGTCTAGTCTCTCAGGCAGTTATGGGAGTGAACTGCCACCTAACTGAGTTAACTAGTCAACTAGTCTTCAGTTAACTGACTGAACATAGAGTAGTGAGGAGTAGATCAGGGAATCAAGGGTAATGCGCTAGTCTGGTGATGATCCCAAGGCAAGTGCGCATTAGCTGGTGATGATCCCAATGTTGCATGGTCACAAAACCAATGCAACATCTAAACTCAACTCAACTAGTCAAACTGAAGTGTCAACTGAAAGAGAATAATCTCCAGGTGGAATATTCTCCCCTAAAATATAGGAGACCGGATAATGACTAATTATGACTAACAAACAAGGAAAAACCTTAGGAAAAATAAATCCTAGGTGTGTGTGAAGTAACTCCAACACCCCCCTGAACATCACTATGGTGAAAATAAAGAATGGGTCCCGACAACCAGGCCATGTTAGGTACCCAAATACAAAAGATACACTGAAATAAAGTGAGGAATGAGGAAAAACCTCATGGGACCCCCCCCCCCTCAAGGTACAATGTATGTAAAAAGAAGAGCTACAACTGCTAGGCAACTGTTTCCTTCACTCCAAGACGACTTCACAGAGAATGGAACTTTTGCTTAGTGAAGGTCTTGGTAAAGATGTCTACCGTCTGTTCTACTGAAGGATAAAACTGTAGGTTGATGATCCCCTCGTGTACTAAGTCCCGGTTGTAGTGCATGTGGATCTCAATGTGCTTCGTCCACTGCCTATGAACTGGATCTTTTCAAAACTTCAGAGTGCTCTAGTTTTCACAGCAGATGACGATCAGTTGATGAAGCTAAATGCCCAACTCAGTGAGAAAATGTTGTAGCCACATAGCATGAATGGTTATGTTGACTACCCATCTGTACTCTGCCTCGACTGAAGATAGAGAAATGGCGGCTTTCTTCTTGCTTGACCAACAGATAGGCCCGAAACCAAGACTGAGTGAGTAACCAGATGTGGACTTGCGATCAATGCTATTTCCAACCGAGTCAAAATCAGTAAATTCGATGAGATATAATGTAGAGTCTATTGCATAATGAATCCCAAAGGTGGTGGAGCCCTGTACGTATCAAAGGATACACATTGCAGCCTTTCAATGTAGCTCATGTGGCTCCTACATGAACCTGGAAACTACACCAATTGCATATGAGATGTATGGTATGGAGTGTGTGAGATACAACAAGCTCCCCACTAGCTATCTGTACAATGTGATATCAACTAGTGGAGTCTCCCCTCCATCCTCAAGTTTGACTCCTGATAGGAAAGGAGTCGGAGCAGACTTGCAGTCTGTCATGTGAAATCTCTCAAGGAGATCTCGTGCATACTTGGCCTGAGATAGTTTGATGCCTGATGCATCCTGACTGATCTTGAGTCCAAGGAAGAAGTGTAGTGGACCCATGTCTATCATCAAAAACCTATCATGTAAAATCCTCTTGACTGCAACAATCGCTGAAGTTGAGCAACTGGTGATCAACAAATCATCAACATACATAACTAAAAGTAGAAGTGAATCAGTCGTCCTGAGCATGTAGACATTTGAGTATGATTTACAACATACAAAGTTCTGTGACAGTAGGTAGGAGTCCATCTTGGCATACCATGCCCTCAGAGCCTGCTTGAGGCCATAAAGTGACTTCTTCAGGCGACAGACCAAAGATGAGTCCTGCATAAATCCCTGGGGCTGCTCCATATAGATCTCCTCAGAGAGATCACCACGAAGAAATGCATTCTTCACATCCATGTGATGGACTTCCCATCCCTTGGATGTCGCAATGGAAAGTGCCAATCATATGGAATCCATCTTCACTACTGAAGCAAATATCTCATCATAGTCAATACCATTAACCTACTGAAAGCCTTTGGCGACAATCCTGGCTTTGTATCTGCTAATCTGTCCATCCACTGCGCTCTTAGTCTTGTAGACCCATCTGCATCTGACAAGTTTCCTCCCAGAAGGAAGAGGAACCAGGTCCCAAGTCTGGTTCTTGAGGAGGGAGTTGTACTCCTCCTGCATGGCGGATTCCCAAAAGGGATTTCTGGCAGCCTCGCCATAAGAATGTGGATCTGAAGACTAAACTAGGAAAACATGTCTGGAGGGCAATGGTTCAATGGCAGTGAGTGCAAAAAGAGGCTCCTAAAAATCAGATTGAGTCCTCCTAGTATCGACTGGATCACCAACGAGATCCCTTGCATCCTGAAGAGTAGTCTGTGCCCACTTGGGCCTCTACTTTGGCTCTGAAACTGCATCTGGATGCTTTGACTCTGCATCTGACTGTATCGACTCTAAATCTAAAACATCCGAGTTCTATGAATTAGAACTCTCATTTGAAAACGAGTCGGCATGTGCATGCTCATCATCTCGGACATGTGGAAGAACGAAGGTGTCTGCATGCGGCCGCTAAGGTGCATGCGAGACACTTTCCTCGAATTGGACACTACGCTTAATGATGAGTCGATTTGAGGAAAGACCAATAAGCCTATATCCCTTCACACCGTCAGGGTATCCAACAAAAATACAATCAGTGCTCTGTGGATCAAGTGCCTTCCTCTTTTCAAAGGGAATCCAGACCCATGCACGTGAATCGAAAATGCGAAAGTGGGTCACTTATGGTTTGAGGCCGCTCCAAGCCTCGTAGGGTGTCTTATTCTTAATAGATCTATGGGGAGATCTGTTTTGGATGGATGTTGCACAATTAAGTGCTTCGGCCCATAGTCTCTATGGAAGTGACTTTGAATGCAACATGCAACATGCCATCTCCTTTTGAGATATGTTTTTCTGCTCAACAACTTCGTTTTGCCGCGGAGTATAGGGAAATGTGTGCTGCAACTGAATCCCTACCTCATGGCAAAGATCACAGATCTCATGATTGACATACTCTCCCTCGTTATCAGTTCAAAGGGCTTTGATCTTCTTTCCGGATTGTGTCTCAACCAGGGCTTTGAAATATTTGAGGTGTTGAAAGACCTCGGATTTTTGCCTGAGAAAGTAGATCCATGTAAAACGTGAGAAATCATCAACAAAAATGAGAACAAACCTCACTTTTATGATTGATGGATGTGGAAAAGGACCCATGAGGTCATTGTGGATCAGATCTAAAGGTGCAGAGGTTCTCTGAGACTTTCCTTTTTCGAATTTCTCTTGAGGGTGTTTTCCGAGAACACATCCTTCATATACTCCCTTGGAGAAATGGATGTCTGGTAGACCATCAACCAATATTTGCTTGCTAAGTTGTTGCAAGTATCTGAAATTCAAATGTCCAAACCTTTCGTGCCATATCCTACTACTTTCATCATCATGAGTAAGCAGTAAAGCAGGATCAGATTCAATGAATTCAGAAAATGTATGCAATCCTGACTGATGATTTACCTCACCGGTAGAAACCATGGAGTTGGTTTGCATGTTGTAGATGTCCAAGAAATTTGGTGTGAATATGAATTTATTTTCAGTGCCGAAATTCGTCATCTGATACATGGAGAGAAGGTTGTTGGAAAGTTTGGGAACATGCAACACATTCTCGAAGCTTCCGTTGGTGAGTTCAATCCTTCCTTTTCCAATGAATTCGATAGAAGAGTTGTCCCCCATCAGAATAGGAGGACCTTTGCATGCATCCAATGAAGAATATACTGCTTTTGAGGCATCCATGTGATGTAATGCTCTTGAATCAATGATCTAAGCATCGGGAGAGGAGTTGATGGCAATCAAGGCATGGCTAGAATTACCTTTCTTGGAGTTTTTATCTTCTGGCTTCTTCTTCTTGGCACCCTCAGGGATGTGATATCCAATTTTGTTTTGCTGAAGTTTTTGAGACATCAGATCTATTTTTTTTTGCATGCATGTGGATTCTGGATGGAATCCTTTGTGACAGTACATGCATTTCTCCCCTTTTCTTCCCTTTTCCCCTTTGGATCCGGAGGCATCGATGAAGGGTTTTGTGTACCCTTCCTTCTTTGAATGTGCATGAGCTTTCCTTTTGTCTTTATCTTTATATTTATGATATTTGTGGCTGCCATATTTTATAGTGAGTGCATGCGTCTTTGGGCCTTTGATTTTTCCCATGTTGATGAGCTTGGTTTGCTCTTGTGTCGGGGCTTCGATAAATTCATCAAGAGAAGGCATCTTCCAGGTGGCTCCAGAGGCAAATATAGCAGAATGGAATGTGGATACGAATACAGATAATTCAGGACCAAGATTGGAGAGAATGGTGAGAACCATTTGTTTCTCCTTCTTTGACTTATCAACCTCGCAAGCTTTGAGTTGAGACAGTAAATCCTTGAATTTTGTAAAGAAATCTTGGATATTGTCGAAGCTTTTTGGATCCAATGTGAGCAGTTCCACCTCCAACATGTGTCCCCTCATCTCATCTTGTTTTCCAAAGATCCCTTCCAAGGTGGTCCAGGCTTAATTGGGAGTCTTACATGAAGATATGTGAAAAAGGAGATTGAGAGAAATAAGACTGCAAATTGTTCCGAGTGCCTCATCCATGCAATTTAAATACTTGGATTTTTATATGGCTGATGTTAGTTCTGTATTTGTATTCAAGGTTAACTTGTACAACCCTCTGGTTTAGAGATGTATGACTATTTTCTCCTTCCATGCAAAGGAGTTGTAAGGTGTAAGAATGAATTCTTTTTGGAAATCCATCTTTCCGCTATCTTCAATCTTTTGTACCTGCAAATTTTTTTGGTGTAGCTTTTGCTTAGCAGTTCGTCGGCTTTGATACCATGTAAATGTGTTGAAACTACACATAATAGATCTAGTTAGAAAATACTGCACACATTTGCAGAGAGAAATTGAGAGAGAAGAAGAAGGAGAGAAAGAATAGAAGAATTCTCATTAACCGTAATGCATAATGAATAATTTACACATGATATACTTTGTATAACTCAATGAGTGCGCACTGGAAGAGAACCAATGTACCATAGTAGTGGTCTATAGTGATTTGGACACACACCAACAGTTATGGGAGTGAACTGCCACCTAGTCTAGTCTCTCAAGCAGTTACGGGAGTGAACTGCCACCTAATTGAGTTAACTAGTCAACTAGTCTTCAGTTAACTGACTGAACATAGAGTAGTGAGGAGTAGATCAGGGAATAAAGGGTAATGCACCAGTTTGGTGATGATCCCAAGGCAAGTGTGAATTAGCTGGTGATGATCCCAAGGCAAGTGTGCATTAGCTGGTGATGATCCCAATGTTGCATGGTGACAAAACCAATGCAACATCTAAACTCAACTCAACTAGTCAAACTGAAGTGTCAACTGAAAGAGAATATTCTCCAGGTGGAATATTCTCCCCTAAAATATAGGAGACTGGATAATGACTAATTATGACTAATAAATAGGGAAAAACCTTAGGAAAAAGAAATCCTAGTGGAAGTAACTCCAACAATCAATACCTAGTCATAAGAGATAAAAGAGAGGATGAAGAAATCAACAATTTTATAGCCTCCTTCTCTTCCTCAGGAAACACACATATTCTCGAGCATGTTATTCAACCAGAAACTCAAGTTTCTTTAGCCTCAAAAAAAATCTTACCCATCAAACATGAATCCCCACCAGAAAAAGATCAAGGATCCCTTATAGAAACCATAGAAATCGGCCCAGGGAAAACCTTAAAAATCAACCAAGGACCAATCGGACAACAAAAGGAGCGAATGGTTAAAGTTCTACAAAGGTATGGTGATGCCTTCACCTCAGATTACTCTGACATGAATGGAATTCATCCCGACCTATGCACAAATCACATATATATTAAGGAAGGATCCAAAGCCACCTGCCAACCCCAACATCGGATGAACTCAACACTGAAATACATAGTTAAAGAAGAGCTACAAAAATTGCTTATGACTAACTTCGTCTATTTGATTTTTGATAGCTAGTGGTTCTCCCCCTTGTCACGGTACCAAATAAAAACAATAAATGGAGAATTTGTGTCGACTATAGAGAACTCAATAAAGAAACACATAAAGACCACTTCCCATTTCCTTTTATCGACCAGGCCTTGGACACGTTAGCAAGGAATACATACTTTTCTTTCCTCGATGAATTCAGTGGATATAACCATATCCAAATCACACTTGAAGACCAAGAGAAAACAACGTTCACCTATCGTTGGGGGACATTCACTTACCTTGTTCTACCATTTGGGTTATGGAATGCCCCCACCACCTTTCAACGAGTTGTTACAGGTATATTCTTTGATCTAATTCATGATTGCGTGGAAATATATATGGACGATTTCACAACATATGGGGACAAATTTGATGAGGCATTAGCCAATCTGGAGAAAACACTAATAAGGTGCAAAGAGTCAAATTTTTCCATCAGTAATGAAAATGTTTAATGATGGCAACTGATGGAATTGTATTAGGACATCACATCTCGAAAAAAGGTATCCAATTCGATCCAGAAAAAGTAAAGATAATATTAAATTTTCCAACTCCAACTTCGCAAAAGTAGGTACAAAGTTTCTTAGGATATGCTGGTTATTATCGTAGATTCATTGAAATTTTTTCACACATTGCTCGCCCATTATTTACTTTACTTAACAAATAAGAGTTTTCATGGACATAGACATGCCAACACTTGCTTGATGAATTGAAAATCAAATTGTCCGAAGCTCATGTTCTACGAAGACCTGATTGGTCCCTCACATTCCACATCTCCACGGATGCATCAGACATCACCGTTGGAGCCGTTCTCGGACAACTAGAAGGAAATGACCCATATGCAATTTAATATGTTGGTAAGAATATCTAACCTACATAATTGAATTATACGGTAACTAAGAAAGAGTTTCTTGTTATTATTCTTGCACTAAACAAGTTTAGGCACTACATTACTGGATATTCCGTAGTTTTGCATACTGATCATGCTTCTATTCAATATTTGATAAACAAACCAATCACAATGGCAGGGTCACTAGATGGTTGCTTTTATTGCAAGAATGTGATATCACCATCCTATATAAACTAGGAAAAGATAATGTAGTTGTTGACATTCTTTCTAGAACAATATCCATTGATAATGAACCTCCAGTAGAAGGTTACTTTCTAGACGAAAATCTCTTTGCAGTATCTACTAACTCACCTTAGTTTGTAGATATTGCTAATTTTTCAGTTGCAGGAAAGCTTCCACATCATCTGACTCCTAAAGAACGACAAAGTATAGTCGGGAAAAGCGAAAGATTTTCATGGATTGATGGTTGTCTCTTCTACATTGGGCATGATTTGATTATCAGAATATGTGTACAAGAGGACGAAGTCCATGCGATACTAAAAGTTTGTTATGATGGGTCCCATGAGGGCCATTTTGCAGATAAAAGGACTGGGTACAAGGCACTCCATCAGGGGTATTATTGGCCCACACTTTTCAAAGACGCCAAAGAGTATGCGAAGAGGTGCGACAACTGTCAATGCATGGGTAGACCCATACAAACATATGAAATGCTGCTACATCCACATATGATGTTAGAAACTTTTGACAAATGGGCCATTGATTTTGTGGGACCAATAAATGCCTCTTCTCGTTGACACTCCTACATCCTCGTCTGCACAAACTATGTTACCAAATGGATGGAGGCAAAGACACTTCTGGCAGCAACCGAACATGTAGTAGTAGAGTTTCTCTATGAAGATATATTTGTAAGGTTTGGAAACCACAAGAGATAGTGACGACATAGGAACTCATTTCACATCACAACTTGTCAAAGATCTGATGGACAACTATAAAATCAAGCACAGAGTAACCGCACCATATCACCCACAGACAAATGAACAAGTAGAGGGGACTAATAAGATCCCTGAGGCCATCATCACTAAAACCGTCAGATTACATCTCAAGGATTTGGCCGATAGAATCCCCGAAGCTTTATGGGCCTGCAGGATGCACACCTTATGAGTTAGTATATGGAAAAGAGTACTACTGCCCATTGTGATAGAAATCCAGGCACGTAGGGCAACAATACATCTTGGTTTGGACCTATCAGAGGCTCAGAAAAAAAAGATTCTTTTCAATCAATGGGTTCGATGAACTATGACAAGATGCCCTACACCAAGCCATAATGATTCAACATCAAAGGGCCATATGGCATGATACGTTTATCAATAAAAAAAATTCAAAGCTGAAGACTGGCCATTATTATTTAGTTCTAGGTTCAAGGACTTCAAAGGAAAATTTCACACTAGATGGCTCAGTCCATACGAGATTGATACAGTATATGACAGTGGGGCCATCAAACTACGAACCATAGATGAAGACATAATTCATACAATGACTAATGGACATAGAATTCACTTATATCATCGACCCTTATCAAAGGAAGGCTTTTTTAGGAAGATTGCAAATGGATGGCCCGACAGTGATTTGGAAGTTGTTCAGGAAGAACGAGTCACGACTGGATAATTTATGTTACACTTAAAAAACAAAGAATAGCTAGTTGGAGCATTAAAAAAAAAATTGAATTAAACAAGAAGGGCACTTTACAGTTTCATGATGGTTATGTTAGGATCCTTCTTAACAAATTATAATAAAGCCTTGATTTTTTTTTCTAATATTTGTTTTTTTAGGATATACAAGAGAGAACAATGTTGTTGCAATTCTTGTTGTCGCAATTCCCTTTGTTGCAATTGTGTTGCAACTCCCGTGACTACAATTCCTATTGCTGCAACTGTTGTGGTTGCAATTCCCATTGTTGTAACTCCCTTTGCCACAAATATCCTTGTTGCTACAAATATTATCATTGCTCAACCTCCCTTACCATTTCCGTTGTCGTAACTCCACTTGCAGCTTTGCTTCATTTCCCAAACCTCTCCCCTCTCATTTCTGTCATTTCAGCTTCGTTGCTGCAACTCCGCTTGCATCTTTACTTTATTTTCACAGTTCTCTCCCACACTTTTTATATGCTTCAATGATGTTGTAATTCTCGTCTACACAACTGAGGTGACAACTCCCATTTGTTGTAGCTTTGTCGCCACAACTCTCATTACTGTGACTCCACTTGCAACTTGCACTTTGTCAGCATCACTGTTACTGCACTTCTGGTCAACAAAACGAGCAATGGCGATGTTGCAATTCCTGTTACGACCATTGACGTGACTTTGCTTTCCACCGCCACAACTCCATCAGCATCATGCTCATATCGCCACATGAGGTAAGGACAAGACATGTATGAGCTCCAATAGGAATGTGTAATGAGTAGTTTTAAATGACATAATTTCTATTATCATTCCGCTAACCCCCACCTTACACCATCATTACCAAATATGGTGACATTGCACTCACATTACCATATTCACCATCGTTATTGCCGCAATTAAAATTTCCCCACCTGATTAGCACTTGTCTCTCGTGCAAACACAAGAAATAAGAGCTAACATGAAGAAGGAACCATGGGGGAATCATTGATACATAAAGGACATATAAAAGCATTGTTGCTTGAGGCTTATGATAACATTAGAGAAAATTTGGAATAAGACGGGTAGACGAAATACGTGCTACACCTACATGGATACAATGATAAAATAGCTATGGAATTCACCTTGAATTATAGAGCTGAGCACTCCACGATAACAGGTACTCAGGTCGATGTCATCGAAGAGGCACTGGCATAATTCATCGATTTACCAAGGTCAACCGAAAGATGGTACACCAGAAGGACTTCACAACCTGAAATTCTAAGGCAATTCCTTAAACCTGGAGAGGATTTAGGAAAGAAAGGTACAAGATTCGAGTGTTGGTCTTTGCCACACCCCTGACAAGATGTGGCTATATTCGTACAATGATATTTCACTCGTGAAGGTCGCTATGGCACTATATATGTCCAACCTATCAGGCTACTCGATCATCTCTGACAAAATCGACCAATTAACATGCCATACTTCTTGTCCAAAACGTTGCAGATGATGGAAACACTCTTCCAATGATCCAGATTTATGAGCAGAACAAAATGAAACATAGATCTATAACATTAACACATATATACAAAGAACAATAATAGAGATACACTGAAACTTAACTTCTATTCAATAAAGAAATCTGTTGAAACTATAAAATGCAAAATGAAACAATCTTGCTCGAATGGTGGTAGCTAATCTCTGAAAAAGAGATGCGGCGGCTACACGCATTTGCCTGAGCACATTACAATGAGGCCTCTAGGCATTTTTAGCATCAATAAGTGATTAAAAAACCCTAGATATCCAAATACCTAACTGATGCAGGAGCATCACCATCAACATTCAATGAAACCAAGTGGAGGACAACTCAACATCCAGCGCGCCCATTCAAATTGGTTTTGGATTCCAGGGAGAACACATCACTTTAATGTTTTGATAATATTGTAATTAAAGGCCCGTAAGATTTTGAGGCATGAACCATTGTAAACAATATAGGAGTTTGTAATTTATTTAATGCCAAAGAATTGTATAGATTTGGAGCATTGACTCATATTTATATTGTAAATGCTTATTTATTTGTAATAAGCTTAGTGGTAGAATGTGTTAGCACATAGAATTGTAGGGGTCAAAATGAGTCACACCTTTGATTTTTACATTTTTTACCTTGACATGTCACACCTAAAAGTTGTACACAAAGTTCCCTTTGTCATCATCTATTTGTTCAAGTGTCAAGTCAAAGTCATGTGTATGTGCTGCCAACTCACTAGGAGAGTTCGCATCGTACTCTAAGTTCCTCATGAATTATTTTGTCATCGTTGCAATTAAAGGATCATGTCAAAGAGGATTTCATTGTTTTCAGAGCCTACATTTAACCACTTCTTCATGGATTATGTCATCAGATCTTCTAACAGTCTCCTCGAAGTGTGCAATTCATGTTTGAATTAGGTGTTGCGAACTGGTAGACAGGCGTTGCGAATTGGAGCTATGAACTGGTAGACAGACACTACGAATTGGCGCTGCAGATTCAATGAAGAAGAGCATTGGAGGTTGGATAGTTTGCAAACACTTCTGTTCATAGTCAAAGATATCTGCATCAATCTTAGGTCTACCAGGTACTCCATGAGGGTTATTATGTTGTTTAAAGGTTGAGAGAAGCTTCTGGCTGGTTTATCTCTTGGTGCTGCAAACTATCAAACACTTTGTTGCCAGCTTCCAAAATTCACCTCAATGATATTTTGAACCTTGCCCACTAGAACATGCTACTTTCCGACCCCACTCACCTTTCCCACTACTTACAATTTACCTGTTCCCATAAATTTTACATAGCGCTGCGAACTGGCGCTGCAAACCCTATGTTCCAACACTGTTGAAACCTTTATTTTCTGGATATTTAAAAGGCTCAGTTTTGAGAGAATGGATTTGCATACATGTCCTATTTGAAATGTATTATTGTCCATCTGCTGAAGCAAGCTTAAGTTTGCACAAATTATCATGCTATTAAACTTATATTTATATTGATGAAATGGCCCTGATTTAGCAGAAAATTGATATTTGTCTCCCTTTTATGATTACTCTCAGTTGTTGTTCCTTATTCCTCCTATTGGAAGAGTGTCTTGTCTCATACCTAAATATGTATAGAGTAAGKTGCATAAAATATTTGGACAAATTTAGCCTTTTGAAAACATTTCAGTCATTAAAACCCTAATTTTCCGTTTTCATGCATTTTACAACATTTTTGGGTGATGGTTAAGAGTTGTTTGCCATGAGTATCAATTGTGGTGTTTTCCTCTAAGTTATATATCAATATAATGAATATTTTGTAGCATAGCTGGACACTTGATATAATTTTGAGATGATAAAAACCTTGGTAAAGTGAAACAGGCTGCTACATGAAAGTTCGCAACGCCGGTGCTGCGAACTGGTAATTTATGACAGTTTGTAAGAAATTAGCACACAACATAGGATTTTTTTGATCATAACTTTTGAATTCCAATTTGGGTTCCTCTGAAATTTGGTGTGGAGGAAAAACATGATGTTTTTGACTTGCTGACAAAAACTCAGCTTGACCCAATTCATATTTTGGGAGAAAAGAAAAAATCATCACCTACAAGAAAGTTCGCAGCGCATGCTGTCACAGGCGCTGCGAACTCTAACAATATGAAAAATTTGAGCTATAAGAAGGCTTCCAGTTGTCAGGGAAGGTTCGAATGGTATACTAGGAGTTATTTGGACATGAGGTACATGTGTTTCATCTCCAGATCAAGCAGAATGACCTGTTTCAAAAGACATTTATCACAATAGACAAGATCCCAAAACATAGGTATTTGTTGGAATCTTTTGTAACAAGACTCCTAAATGGAGGAGGATCCTATGTAGCTCCTTGGTTTCGACCTCCTTAGTGTAGATATATATAATTCACCATATATGAGAGGGATCTTGATATGGAAAGGGTTTAGTCCATGACCCAAGAGAGGCTGGAGAGAGTTGGAGCAATGCAATTTCCCTGTGTGTGCTCATTTGTAAGCCCGAGGGCTTATTTTGTAAATATTTTTTCCATTGAAGACTCATGAGATCTGTCATATTAGATTGTTATTTCTTTGTTATTCATATTATCTTTTCATCTCGCTTGAATATGATTATTTTTAATGTAGGTTTGATTAACAATATTATGTATGAGATTTATATGGTAAAGGATTTGCTACAGAAGTTTATTACATATTATACTTAAGCATTTACATTCTTTGTGGGAAAGGATTTCCAATCAGTAAACGTTTAGATCAGTGGATGTTATCAGTTGAGCAGGGTGTGAGGCTGATTTTTTCACTTATATGTTGACCCTTATTTCTTTCTTTCTTTCTTTCATCATCATACAAGCTATTTATTTGATACACAACTTGATTGCCTTCAATTTGCAGACTGCTTATGACTCCATTGCCCAATGGTGTAGCCCACTGATATGCATTTTGCTTCCCTCTCCATTTTTTGCTTAGTCTTGTTGATCCACCTACTCAAACCAATTTAATCCATTTATATTCTAATATGTATTGGGCTTGCACTTAAAACAATCTAAGTGTGACTTTTAGTGCTAAGATTTTTGGTGTTGCTATTGGGGACAAAAGTGAAGAAATATTACCTGGGAGAATGACAACGATCAAATCCAACTCTTGATGTCATCATCAAATTGTTTACATCCTCTTTAGATGGAGCAACTCGTGATTGGTGTAGGTCACTCCCCGTTGCTTGTATTACTTCACTAAGAAATTTTCATGCTGCATTTCGTTTGTTTTGCAAAGAGACATTTGCAACTGATTTGCTTTATCAAGAATGTTGTTATGAATTCGATTTGCTGAGTAAAGGATCAAATAGTCATAAAGAGTATGTTGCAGTAGAAGACACTTTTCATAATGATAAAGAGGATGATGATCTTCAAAGTGATAGCCATGATGTAGATATTTTTGACATTGTATCAAATGTATCTGTTGTTTTAAGTTGTCATGAAAATCAAATTGTTTCCTTTGAGTATTCAAATGATAATGAGCAGATCGATATATCAACATGTGACAGTTTTGAATCTAAGCCACATGAATACAATGAAGGAGATAAGGAAGAATTATATGAGCATAATTGGTCGAATAAATTTCTCCAACAACTATTACCAGAGATCAATAAGCTTTCTTTCATCATTCCTAAACCTGGATCTGCAACAAATATTAAACAACCTATGATCAACATTAAAATCAGTGAAGGAAGCCCATAACAACCTTCAATTTTGTAGATAGAGGAGATTGGTAGCAATCATAAAACTGGGCATGTGCAGAAGCAATTCAATTTCCAAGTGGAATGACATCAAGAAGAGGTATTACTTTATGACTTTCATGACACTATTGCTGATTATCTGGAGTTTTTGAGCAACACATATGTCAAATCATTCTTGTCAAGTGAATGTTGGTTCTACTATCTTTTCAAACTGCACTTATGTATGCCATGGGTTATTTCATTTGTCCAATCCAGATCAACATTTTCACCAGTTAATCAGTTTCTTGCATGGCTTCATTGGAAGCATGACTTTACTTGAACAAAGAATAGTTTGAATGGTTAGAGTAGGAGTATGACGAATAAAGCTAGATTCTAGAGCATTTGGTTTGCAGTGGTTTTTGTTTTCTGTGTGTGAATGTTCTCAGTTTTAAATAAGGAGTGGAGGTGCTCTCAGGCATATAGGTTTTGTGGACAAAGATGGAATGGATAAGGCACTGAACTGCAATTTCTTGGCAACTCACGAGGAGCATGCCATCCCCTGTGGAGCCAGATGTTAGCACATATAATTGTAGGTGACAAAATGAGTCACACATTTGATTTTTATATTTTTTACCTTGACATGTCACACCTACAAGTTGTACACAAAGTTCCATTTGTCATCATCTATCTGTTTAAGTGTCAAGCCAAAGTCGGGTGTATGTGCTGCCAACTCACTAGGAGAGTTCGCAACGTACTCTAAGTACCTCATGCATTATTTTGTCATCATTGCAATTAAAGGATCATGTCAAATAGGATTTCATTGTTTTCAGAGCCTACATTTAACCACTTCTTCAGGGATTATGTCATAGGATCTTCTAAAAGTCTCCTCGAAGTGTGCAATTCATTTTTGAATTAGGCACTGCGAACTGGTAGACAGGCGTTGCGAACTGGCGCTACAGACTCGCTGAAGAGGAGCATTGGAGGCTGGATAGTTTGTAAACACTTCTGGTCAAATTCAAAGATATATGCATCAAGCTTAGGTCTACCAGGTACTCCATGAGGGTTATCATGTTGTTTAAAGGTTGAGAGAAGCTTATGGCTGATTTATCTCTTGGCGCTGCAAACTATCAAACACTTTGTTGCTAACTTCCAAAATTCACCTCAATGATATTTTGAACCTTGCCCATTGGACCAGGCTACTTTCTGACCTCACTCACCTTTCCCATTGATCATAATTTACATGTTCCAATCAATTTTACCTAGTGCTGGGAACATGGAGCTGCAAACCCTCTGTTCCATCACTGTTGAAACCTTTATTTTCTGCATGTTTAAAAGGCTCAGTTTTGAGAGAATGGATCTGCATCCATGTCTTATTTGAAATGTATTGTTGGCCATTTGCTGAAGCAAGCTTAAGGTTGCACAAATTATCACGCTGTTAAACTTATATTTATATTGATGAAATAGCCTCGTTTTAGGAGAAAATTGATATTTGTCTCCCTCTTATGATTACTCTCAGTTGTTGTTCCTTATTCCTCCTGTTGGAAGAGTGTCTTGTCTCATACCTCAATATGTATAGAGTAAGGTGCATAAAATATTTGGACAAAGTCAGCCTTTTGAAAACATTTCAATCATTAAAACCCAAATTTTCCGTTTCCATGCATTTTACAACATTTTTGGGTGATGGCTATGAGTTGTAAGTCATGAGTATTAATTGTGGTGTTTTCCTCTAAGTCATATATCAAGATAATGAAGCTTTTGTAGCATAGTTGGACACTTGATATAATTTTGAGATGATAAAAACCTTGGTAAAGTGAAACAGGCTGCTATAGGAAAATTCGTAGCGTCGGCGTTGCGAACTGGTAATTTATGACAGTTTGTAAGAAATTAGCACACAACAAAGGATTGTTTTGATCATAACTTTTGAATTCCAATCTGGGTTCCTCTGAAATTTGGTGTGGAGGAAAAACATGATGTTTTTGACTTTTGGACAAAAAATCAGCATGGCCTAGTTCGTATTTGAGGAGAAAAGACAAAATCATCACCTACAAGAAAGTTCACAACGCATGCTGTCATAGGCGCTGCGAAATCTAACAGTATGACAAATCCAAGCTATGGGAAGGATGCTAGCTGTCAGAGAAGGTTCAAATGGTCTCCTAGGAGTTAGTTGGACATGTGTTTCATCTCTAGATCAAGCAAAATGACCTATTTCAAAAGGCATTTATCACAATAGACAAGATCCCAAAAAATAGGAATTTGTTAGGTTTTTGGTGGAATCTTTTGTAACAAGGCTCCTAAATGGAGGAGGATCCTATGTGGCTCCTTGGTTTC